>JBBPSV010000122.1:0-31102 GCA_038093795.1 Retiboletus fuscus
AACTTGCTTCGTTGGACTTTTCGAATTCCGACGAAATGGAGGGAAGTACTGTGCCAGACAAGGTCAATTGTGGCTAATTGGAGACGCTCATCAAAACGCATACGTGTCGCCACCAGGGTAGCTGTAGGTACAATTAGACCAATTCCACTTCGAGGGAGTAGGACGCACTGTTTAGAGACTGTCAAACGGGGTCAGCTCATCAGCATTGTCTAAATTCGTGCTAAGAGAGGCGCTGACCGAAAGAAACCTAGCGGACCAAACGCCAGCTAGAATTGCATATCGTGTCGCTCGTGAGATTTCGAGCGGTCCCGCGGTGGGAGAACGGTCCAAGGATGCCGGGAGTTTATTGATCTGGTCCGAGTCGTGCAAGCTACCAGTGAGAGTAATATTCGTATTCGTTCTGGACAGTAAAGGTTCGCGTTCTGTCGCCATCTCCAGTGGAGAAGCGAGTTGGGGGTAGGAAATGACGACACAAACGCCCGCGCCGTTCCTTTTCTATGGACACATTGGACCCCGGCCGGCCCATCGCGGCAGACGCGGCGCAGAACCGAGCCCTCTCCCGACGCCTGTCGACTCCCCTATGCTGGTACCTGCAATTTGGCAGTCACCAACTGTCACAGTTTGTCACAGTTTGTCACATATGCCAAGTTCACTGTCCGCTTATAGAAGTGGGCGCCCAAGAGCGTTCATTCAAATTCACTACGAGACTGGCTGGTTACACTGATCAAGGTTTCCAATATTATAAGTGCCTCAAAACATGTCGGGCAAGGTAATTAGGTTATATAAAATTATGATAACCCATTGTGGAGTTACACAAAATCTAATATTCCGAGGATATCCATAATACGATACATAATTAAACATTATGGCAAAAGCTCTGCATGTCCGAAAAGTAATTAGACAATAAGAACTTTAATGAACAGCACAATAGGTACAATAAGTTTACACTTTCAATTGTGTTGTTCTCGGTTATTAAAACATTATATTTTCAGGGTGCGTCCCCGTCAAACAGACCCCCGAAATATAATATTTTATAACTGAGAACGACACAATAGAAAATGTGAACTTATTGAACTTATTGTGTTGTTCACAAAAGTTATTATTGTCTAATTACTTTTCGGATATGCAGAACCTTTGTCATAATGTTTAATTATGTGTTGTATTATGGATATCCTCGGAATATTAGATTTTGTGTAACTCCACAATGGGTTATCATAATTTTATATAATCTAATTACCTTGTCCGACATATTTTGAGGCACTTATAATACCGGAAATCCCGATGTATTAGGCTGGTGGCCATGTTGATGAGCAGCACGCAACATTGTTTTCCTGGATTGGGCAGCAAGGAAATGTTCTGCAGATGCGGTCTATCGCGCCGCTCGCCTTCTTTGAACGCATATCATACCGTGATGGCCCTGTTCATCAGGAATTGGCCATTCATCGACTCGATGGACGCCATCGGAGGACTCGAATCGTTGTACGAAACGAAGCCCTTACTAGCCTTTTATTGCTGTTTGCAAAAAATGAGGTCCTGGGAAATTTCCGAAAAAGTGAGCACTCAAATAACATCTCCGGGCTTGGGTCCCAAGCAATCTGAACATGCATGTGTGAGAACGCTGAATCGCGTAGGTGAGTCGAGAAAATCCCATGACGTATGTATTTCGGCTGTCGTAGCCCTGACCCTAAATGCATTGAACGTATCGCAAGGCAATCGCTTGTCCACGTTCTCATCCAAATTACCGATAGGGAGGTTCGCACCGACGTCCGATCGTTTTCTATCAGAGGACTATAATGCCTACATCAACACGGTTGAAGCGGCATCGCCGTGCGCAGACCGTGGCGTGACATGCCTTGTCCACTCGTATCGGCTTTCCCCATAGCTTTATCTGGTTCACCGTTATGCACGCATGTTAGGCCACACCAACTCTGTCTGTTGAAAGGAATTCCCACCATCTCGTTTCCGTGATCACGAACGTCTCCTTTGGCTTATCAAAATCTTCGAGAGCGCTCCTCGGTGAGACAAGTCGACCAAAGCCTATCCCAATCTTCCAGATCTGCACACAACGTCGAGAAAACGCGACGACGTCTGCAAGGTTCACGCACTCTCGAAGCGATGTCGATTCATGGAAATGGCTGCGCGAATGCCACTTCCATCGGAGGCAGTGAGGACACATCAAAGTTTGAACGCCCTCGGGCTGAGACGGATGGGCGCACGCTGGTGAGCAAGGCCGGCTGCACTATCCGGGGAAATGACGAGCACGCTGATCGCCAGGGCCTTTATCTCGACGACAGGGTAGACTTGCTATCACAAGGTGCAGTGCTCGTACCAAGAAATCGAACAAAAACAGCTCCCAAAACCTGTCCGAGGAAAGATCGATGGCTTGGAACATCTGCTGGTATGTGCCCAACTTGACTCGCCCCTTTAGCGGACCGTTGTCATTTCAGCCAGCATTCCTGCGACCCCACTCGGCCGATTTGGATCCTGTTGGGAGAGAATCCGTTTGAAGATGACACAGAAAGAGACTTGCCTTTGGATTGGTCTCCTAGGCAGACCTAAGATTTGGGATGAAGACAGTCGTTCACCCTCCATTAGGCCTTCGAAGTGGATGGTTACCATGGATCAAGTTCTTTCGACTCTCTTTTGCGATGTGATGACCACGTCATCTCGATGGGACGGAATTAGGTCGAATCCATCTACGGTCGAGGCTGATGATATGGTGACTTGTTAGGGGGAACTGGAAGCGGGAAGTGCCAATTGCACGTTCGGTCGCTGAGTGATCTTTGGGACGCCAGCAAGGCAATGAGGCAGGCCCGTTGCGGAAGCAGGCACTACTCTGCCTACGTGGAAATTATGGCTTCGTATAAAACGCACGCACGCACTGGGATAGTACCACGATGGATGGTGTTCGAGCTTGCATCTTGGAACCAGAGGAAACCAGAGAATGAATCATGGCTTTGCATCCAATGAAAAGCACAGAACAAAACAATGATTAGACTACGCAGATAAATGCACGATCCGAACGGCATCAAGGTGGGTCGTCACAGGCCACAAGTCATCAATATACGACTACTGTATGTTGACATTCGTATCGATGGCGTCTATCAATTCAGTCAACGATGTCTCCTCCCGAACCTGAACCATGATCATACTATCCGTCGCAACACGTCTGTATTGCGCACGCGCCAGCGGGGCAAGCAACAGTGCACCAAACGGCTGCCTGAGCCGGACAACGAGCCGCAGCGCACGTGTGGCTAGATCAAACTGAGGAGCGCCGCGCGAGAAATCTTGGTCAATGAGGGGACTGATCCAGGGATGGATCAGTATTAATCTATCCTCCGACAAGTTGTCCATGGTCTTGATCTGTACGTCGCCGAGTATGGGTGTTGTCGCATGATAAACAGGAATGTCGGAGTCGGAACCTGATTCCGACAGAGGAACAGGGTCGGTGAGGGGGAACATAATACAAGGAAGTTTCAATCGACCAGCGACAAATGAGAGTGGCGGGAGATTGTAAAGCTGTTCGTACAGTACAACAGTCAGGGAGAGGTCGGATAAGGATGAATGCAATGCCATGACCATGCTATCCATGTCGGCCATCTCAATGTGTTGCGGAACGTGTGGGGGCATGATCTGGTCATAAACAGTGAGGTCGGCAGGAAGGTAGCTGTCGTGACCACCAGAGGGCCCGGTCCAAGCGAGAAGTGTGACATCACCCGAGCGGGTCAGGATATACTCGAGGAGGCGACGGAGTGCCTGACTGCCCTCCCCATATATGACCGGGATTGCAATATCAAAGATCCCAAATAACGAGTACGCGATGTCTTCCTCACGTGTAGTTTGACGCCTCGAAGCTAAGTAGAGCTTCTCTCGTACCCCGTCTACGCCTGGTCGAAGGGCCGTCAATTTCTGTGCAGCAAAGTTCATTGCTTGTTGCATCTCCGAAAGGATAATGGGTGATTCCTTGTGGTTGAACATGTCCAAACCGAGGTATGGCTTCCAATCCTCGGTGTAAAACTGGACAATCTCCGAAGCAACGTATTCCTGGTATGTCCACCCACGAGTGTTCCAGATGCTCCGCCACAGACAACCAACTTCCTGTGACTCCGAGAACACACCGAGGAGGTGGACAACTGTGAGGGATGAGCCACGATACCACCTGAACATGGCAACAATCGACTCTTGCTGCACCCCCTTGTCCGCCTGGTTGACACAACACGTGTCACTCCATGCCCACCGGAAGCGAAGAGAGCGCACGAGGTCACAGAACCTGAGCAACTTGTCGTTCATGGGAGAAACAGGTAGCCCATAGATCGAGACATTCTCAACCATCTGGAATGTCGGTTCATACGGTTGCCACTTGTGAGAAAACATCACATATCGGTAGAACATCTTCACCTCCCTCTGAATACGTGGATGGTCGAGCTGATCACGAGTAGTCATCGAAGACCGCAGCTCATCATAGATGGGGAGTTCCTGGAAGGCTGCTGCTTGCCGTGTTTTATCATAGAGACGACCAGTGGTGATGTCAATAAGCACGCGGGGAATATGACGGATTGTTTGGTCGATCACCTCTCGAATCAAGCGAGTAGCATCCACATATTGATGTTGAAGTTCTATAATCGGGATGGAATCAGATGTACCACCCACGCAGCATCGATAAAATGACCCACCGTAGATATGTGGATTGGTGGATTGCTTGAGCTTTGATAGCATCACCTCGAATGCACTGAATGCTTCCCCGTGACGCCCCATTCCGTGTAGTGCAGCATGCATTCTTTCGTACCCCCTATAGGATGATCGGTCGAGCGCAATAACCTGAATAGCATGAGTCACTGACGTGTATTTGATGCGACGTGAAATCCGATCCATACCTTAGTAGCATCCATCAGCGCCTCCTCCCAAGAACCCATGATTGCTCGCGACTCGCTGCGCTTAAGAAGAATATCGGTGACATTCACTGGATCGAGTGACAGTGCATTTGAGTAATATCCAATGGCCGCGTCGTGGTTCTTAGAGGCCATCACGTTGTCACCCAGTATCTCCAGCTTCTGGACACAACGTTCTCGAAAATCTGTTTCAAATATTTGCATTAGTCTGGGCTACGCTGCCATTGCAACCATCCACCAAGCTCCCATTGCGCTCGCTCATCACGGATGCTCATGTCCTCTTGTGACTCGCTCTGCATCTGCCGGAAACACGAGATCGCCTCCGTGATGCGACCGTCCCCTTCGAGAACATCGCAAATTGTCCTGTAGATAACAAACCTCAGAAGCTTAAACTGACACGAAAACACTGTCAACATCCAGCTTAGGCTACCAGATCAAGCATACCTTGGAAGCTGCACTTAGTGCTTCATCTACTGTGCCACGAATCAACATCGTGCTTGCCCATTTGATTAATACAGTGACAAGAGTTGAGGGAGTGAGAGACACTACAGCGGAGTAGGCTGCGAGTGCTTCATCATGTCTCCCGATGTTTGATGCCTCGTCTCCGAGTCTTATCAGCGTCGATACACATCGTGCCGTAAATTCTGATGGTAAGGTTTGAGTATTTTCTTCTGATACTCGACGACGAAACTCACCCGAGAGCCAGTCCATGAGTAACTTGCTGGCTCTAACGTCTTCTGTTAACGTATTCACGATCTCGAGCAGACACTCTGCCGCGTCGGTTACGCGGCCCTCGCCATATAGGGCTTCGCATTTATGTTTCAGCTCGTGCGCATGGAGGAGTTGGATCAGACTGTCGGCTTTTTGTTGGGAGTCGGAGAGCTGCATGCGGAGTTCCTTCAGAGCTTCTTCGAGGCGTGCAATATTGCCGTCTAGTGGATGTGGATGTCAATGAAGCGTGCCGCGAGACAGAGTACGAACGCACCTAAACTTGTTTGCTGCGTATGAAAGTCTGCACGTAGTGACCTGATGGTTTCATTGAGGCTATCCTTTTCTTGACTGGCTACGCGTTGGGATGTAACAAGCTGGCTACTGTGTTCTCGGACGGTTTTCTCGAGATTCGTTATTTTTTCGTCTGACAGACACGAATATCAGAACACCCGAAGTCAGGCCACTAATATACTCACTTGAACGTGCGTCTTGCGCACGAAGGGACTGATTGGTGTCTTCCAGAACACGTTTTTCCTCCCTCATGCGCGAGATTTCCCGTGCAAAGAGCATCTGTTGCGGTCGATGAAGTGGATCGAACTTAGATGTCATCTCAAACGAGTTTTTTTAACACATGTACACTTACATGGTCGTAATATGGCGAGGGAAGGACATTACAAAGATTGCGAAGAGTGATATTCCTGTTTCCACCCGTCATAATGTCGTAGTTTGTTGAAATAGCCATGGAGAAGATGTGATGGGTGTGGTCGATGACAGACCCAACTTGTTGATGCGTCCCAGTGTCCCAGAATGAGACTGACGAATTAGCAGAGGCTGCGATGAAGATGCCACTGCTTGCCAAGACGATGCAATTGGGCTCGTCACTGCTATGAATGGGCCATGTCGAGAGCGTCTTCCCGGTGGGCACGTCGAGAAAGTTGATATTACCGTCGAGGGATAAGGCAAAGAGTTTCTCACTGTCGCTTGCCCAGGCGAGGGATTGGTTCTTGTCCGAGTTGACCTGGATTGGAAAGTCGACGAGGAGGCGACCGTCCTGACCGTCGTAGATCCGAACGGAGTCGCGACACCACGTGGCAGTGGCGATGAGGCGTCCGTCGGGGGAGAACTTGACGGCGACCACCCAGAAGTCGTGTGTCAATGGGCCGACCAGTCGCTCGCCAGTTGAAAAAGACCAAACACTGGCAGTCCCGTCATCCGATCCGGTGGCGACTTGCGTCCCGTCCGGGGAGATGTCCACCGCATACATTGGCTTGTCGTGTCCTTTGAACTCGGTTGCTTTTTCGTGGCTCGTTGCACTCCACACTGTCACTTGGCCAATTTTCGTCCCACTCACGACCCACTTTCCGTCTTGTGACACGGCAATGCTGCAAACAGGACTCTCCGCATCCATTGGCGTCCCCACTTCCCTGCCATCTTCTACTCGCCATTGTCGAAGTTTTCCTTCGTCACTCCCGCTCACGACGTGCTTCCCATCAGCGAGGAATGCGACCGCATGTATGTTATGCCGACTTTGGATTTTGATTGGTTTTGTGTCCTTTTGGTCAACAGCGCTGGAGGAGGAATCGTTCTGACTCGACTCTTGGGTCCCCGTCAGTATCACACTATCAAACATCCCGTTTTTATCACCTTGGATCGTCGTTGCTTCCCTTTGCTGACTGCTGCTGGAGGAAGGTCGGTTTTCTCTCTTACTCGACTCTTTTGTCCTCGTCAGTATCGTCCTTTCCACTGTCCCGCTCGCGTACTCACCATTCCTTCGCCTCAGGAGTGCTTTCATACTCGACTAGGTATCAAGGAGGTGGAAAGAGGGATGCCCTGATCGTTCTCTCCCGGCAAGCCATCGTCGCCTGGCATACACGTGTCTCCTTATTGAATCAAGTCTCACGTGCAATCACCCCATGCCCTGGGCGCTTCCTTGCACACGTCTTATAATCGTCATTGTGGCGGTGATCGGAGAGATGTCGATAGGGAAATCATCCTCAAAGTTGCTCGGAATGGCCGTAGCGACGAAACCGATCCACGTATCAGCCAGAGATGTCCAAGATGATCACAACTCTTCTTTTGCCTATCCCTGTCATACACTCACAGTACGTGACGCTGACTCTTCTTCTTTCAATATGTCCTTTGATTTTGCTAGCGGATCGGAACGATTTCGCAACGAGTCTGCGCAAGCATCGTATTGCAGCATGCGCGAATAGTGCTACTCCCTGATATATCGTAGTCGCCAATTCACGATCAATGTCATTCCAGGATGTAAAAGACGTTCGCAGGAAGAGGCTAGAAACACTGGAATCGACCAAAGACATGATTGTCGTGTGTCATCCATTCGTCATTGGCCACCATATTCTCGAACATTGTGTTAATTCTCCACATGTAACAGATTTGCATATTTGATTATTCGATCACGACCACGCTGAGGATGTTTTGGTCGTTGTCTCACCTATGAAGAATCGGACGAACGGGGTACCTACCTAGGATGTGATCGCATCAGTCATTGGGAGGGTAAACCCACTGACTTCATTTTACCGACTGAACCTGCTACCTTCTCCCGCGCTAGGTCCCTTTCTCAGAGCGTTGTTCTCCAGTTTCAAAATGTCTTGCCTGGCATCACAATCTCGTCTGCGAAGCCAGTCTTACCGTGTAATCCTCCCCGCGGAGATGCCAGTAAGAGATCAACGTCATGTCTGATTCAAAATATGTCTAGGAGAGTCTAGGGTCGACTCGGGAGAGCACGAGAGTAAACTAACCATGAACTCGTGGGATGCGGCATGGTGCCACCTGGTATGGAATCGTGTCGGCGCGGACAGGATCAAGGCAGGGGAGTGAGGGTACGTTAAACTTACCCATCAAGAATATCCGCGCTATTCATCTGTCATTTTCCTCGAAATAATGGGGCGTCATCCTGTAGCAAAGCATATAGTTGAAGAGTACAGGCCCGGATTTCGGAGATATGGGAGGACCGACGGATAAGATAACCTGGCGTACTAGTAGGGGAAATTGGTACGGCAGAGGAAATGCACGGTACCTCGTAGTGCTGTTCCTTGGCCTTGTGGATAGTATCGGCGATGGATTCTCGAACACGAAGGGTTTGGATCCGATCCATCGTGGTCACATCTTTGACTTTGAAAGAGTTCAGGTTGACGTTGATTTGTCGCAATCTGGCATCGCGGAGCGCTGTTACTCCACAGTATCTCACTGGGCCTCCGATATCAGGTCCAATCCCGCTGATTGCCGATCACTGGCAGTCTGGACTTTGACCCCACACTTGCCTACTAAATCCCCACAGGGCGTCTGTGCGAGACATTCGACATCTCGTGGGTGTCCTCTGTGAGCTAAGTCACTAACTCCTGGTCTGTCGACGGGATGGTGCCAGGATTGGGATATTGGTACCGTCAATCCCGAGGATAGTTGGAAGTGAACGTCAGACATCTGCTCCATGGTAGAAAAGAAGAACCCTGACATCTGCACGGCGGTCTTGTAACATAACGGCGGCAGAGAGAGTTTTTGGCTGTTTAGCAAGCTCTAAAAACTACACTATGTATCCCTTTTTCGCCGGCCAGAAATTGGTCAGAAGCCTCAGCTAACCTGGTTCGAAGTGTCAGATGCCGGCACGGCCTGCCAGGTATATCAAATAGAGTGCAAGTAAAGTGAACGGACATCAGACCCAAATACCCGAGCGCAGAGCTGTAGTTTTTACTCCCCGTATGGTAAAGGTCAGGGCATTAGACAAGCGAGAACCGCAAAGGCCCTAAATTTCCTTTTTCGCTGACCCGTCCTCCAATCACGCCTCCGGAATGGCCTACGAAAGTTTCGTCAAACAGTAACGTGATACAGTGAGTTGCAGATGGACGGAAGGTCCAATAGTGGCACGACTTCCATTACATAAACGCAACCACCCTCGGTCAAAGAAAGAACTAAAACTTTGCACACAACGAAATGATCATGAAAATACAAAGGTAGCTACTCGAATGTCACTGAAGTGGGATGTAAAATCGAAATCGTATGTCGCAAAGGTTCAAAGTCGTCAACCTACACCTACTGTATGTCGACCGTCCGAATCCCTTTTATCAATGTAGTCAACGATGCCTCCTCCCGAACCTGAACCATGATCAAACTGTCCATCGCAACTCGCCGGTATTGCACCCGCGACAGCGGTGCAAGCAACAGTCCACCAAACGGCTGCCTCAGACGAGCGACGAGACGCAGTGCGCATGTAGTATCATCGGATCCAGCTGCACCATGTGAGAATTCCTGGTCGAGCAAGGGGCTGATCCAAGGATGGATCAGGAGGAGGTCCTTCATCCTACATAAGTCGTCCGTAGTCTTGATCTCTACTTCCCCAAGTGCAGATGTCGTCGCATGGTAAACACACAAGTCCGAATCAGAACCCGAGTCCGAGGCATCATTGAGATTGGTGATCGAGAAAGCAATGCAAGGAAGTCGTAATCGACTGGCACCAACCGATGGTGAAGGAAGTTCGCTGAGACGGTTGTGCAGCAGCACTGCTAGGGAAAGATCGGATAAGGATGAACGCAACACCGTGACTATGTTGTCCATCTCATCCATCTCGATGGGCTGTGGGACATGCTGCGGCACGATTTGGTCGTAAACAGTGAGGTCCACAGGAAGGCAGCTGTTGTAACTGCCAGCAGTCCCCGTCCAAGCAAGAATGGTCACGTCTCCGGACCCCATAAGGACATGCTCCAGGAGACGACCAACCGCCTGGTTACCCTCACCATAGATGACAGGGATAGCGACATTGAAGATGCCGAAAAGCGAGTAAGCAATATCTTCCTGACGTGTTGTTTGACGCCTCGAAGCTAAGTAGAGCTTCTCGCGCACACTGTCTAAGCCTGGTTGAAGCGTCGTCAATTCCCGTGTGGCGAAGCTCATCGCTTGTTGCATCTCCGAAAGGATAATGGGTGATTCCTTGTGGTTGAACATGTCCAAACCGAGGTATGGCTTCCAATCCTCGGTGTAAAACTGGACAATCTCCGAAGCAACGTATTCCTGGTATGTCCACCCACGAGTGTTCCAGATACTCCTCCACAGGCAACCAACTTCCTGTGACTCCGAGAACACACCGAGGAGGTGGACAACAGTGAGGGATGAGCCACGATACCACCTGAACATGGCAACAATTGACTCCTGTTGCACTCCCTTGTCCGCCTGGTTGACGCAACACGTGTCGCTCCATGCCCACCGGAAGCGGAGAGAGCGCACGAGGTCACAGAACCTGAGCAACTTGTCGTTCGTAGCAGACACAGGTAACCCATAGATCGAGATATGCTCGACCGCCTGAAATGTCGGTTCATATGGTTGCCACTTGTGAGAGAACATCACATATTGGTAGAATGTCTCTACCTCTCTCCGAATACGTGGATGGTCGAGCCGATCATGAGTAGTCATTGAAGACCGCAGCTCATCATAGATAGGGAGTTCCTCGAATGCTGCTGCTTGCTGTGTTTTATCATAGAGACGACCGGTTGTTATGTCAATGAGCATGCGGGGAATGTCATGGATTGTCTGGTCAATCACTCCTCGAATCAAAGGAGTTATATCCAAAAATTGATGTCGAAGTACTATGATCGAGGTAGAATCAGTATGTGTTATCCCGACAATATCAATGAAATGGCGCACCATGGGTGTGTGGGTCAGGGGACTGTTGGAGCTTCGAAAGCATCATTTTGAATGCCCTGAATGCTTCTATGTGATGCCCCATTCCATGTAATGCAGCATGCTTTCTTTCATACCCCTTATACGATGATGGGTCAAGCTCAATAACCTGAATAGCATAGTCGCTGAGGTGTATTGAATGTGACAAGAAAAGAATCATACCTTAGTAGCATCAGTTAGCGCCTCCTCCCATGAACCCATAACTATTCGCGCCTTGCTACGCTTAACAAGAATATCACTGACGTTCAACGGATCGAGTAATAATGCATCCGAGTAGTACGGGATGGCTGCGTCAATGTCCGTCGCACTGTCACCCAGGATCTCCAGCTTCTTGACACAACGTTCTCGAAAGTCTGTTCCAAATGTTTGCATTAGCCCGTGCTACGTTGCTGTAGCGACTACCCACCAAGTTCCCATTGCAATCGCTCATCACGGATGCTTGTGTCATCTCGTAGCTCGTTCTGCATCTGTCGGAAACACTTGATCGCCTCCGTGATACGACCCTCTTCTTCCAGAACATTGCAAATTGTCCTGTAGATAATAAACCTCGGAAGCTTAAACTGCCATGAAAACACTGTCAACATCCGTCTTTGGCTACCATATGAAGCATACCTTGGAGGAGGCGCTCAGTGCTTCATCTACTGTGCCACAATTCAGCATTGCGCTTGCCCACTTAATAAGTACGGTGATGGCAGTCGAGGGGGTGAGCAATAATGCAGCAGAGTAGGCTGCGAGTGCTTCGTCATGTCTCCCGATGTTTGATGCCTCGTCTCCAACTGTTATCAGCATCAATACACATCGTGCCGTAAACTCTGAGGGTAAAGATTGAGTACTTCCGTCTGATTCCCGATAACAAAACTCACCAGAAATCCAATCCATGAGTAACTTGTTGACTCTAACGTCCTCTGTTAACGCATTCACGATCTCGAGAAGAGACTCTGCCGCGTCGCTTATGCGGCCCTCGCTGTATAGGACTACGCATTTATGTTTCAGCTCGTGCATACGAACGAGCTGGGTGAGACTATCGGCTTTTCGTTGGGAGTCGGAGAGCTGCGTGCGGAGTTCCTTCAGGGCTTCTTCGAGATGTGTAATATTGTCTAATGGGTATGGACGTCAATGAAGCGTGCTGGGAGACACGGTACGAACGAACCTGAGCTTGTTTGCTGCATGTGAAGGTCTCCACGTAGTGACCTGATGGTTTCATCGAGGCTATCCTTTGCTTGATTGGCCTCGCGGTGGGATGCGACAAGCTGGCTACGAAGTTCTCGGACGGTTTTTTCGAGATTCATTATATTTTCGTCTGATAGACATGAATGTTAGGGCACCGAAGTCAGGCTACTAATACGCTCACTTGAACGCGCGTCCCGCGCATGAAGAGACTGCGTGGTTTCTTCGAGAACACGGTTTTCCTCTCTCATGCGAGATATCTGTTCACGGAGCATCTGTTGCGGTCGACGAAGTGGACTGAGATTAGAAACCATCTCCAACAAGTTTTTTGACGCATGTACACTTACATGATTGGAATAGGGTGGAGGAAGGACATTACAAAGATTGCAAAGAGTAAGTTTCTTGTTTCCACCCGTCACAACGTCTCCGTTTGTCGAAATAGCCATAGACCAGATGTGGTGGGTGTGGTCGATGACAGACCCGATTTGTTGATGCGTCGTAATGTCCCAGAATGAGACCGACGAATTAGCGGAGGCTGCGATGAAGATGCCATCGTTCGCTAAGGCGATGCAATTGGGCTCGTTGCTGCTGTGGATGGGCCATATCGAGAGTATCTGCCCAGTGGACACGCCGAGGCAGTGGATGTTCCCGTCGCAAGACAAGGCGAAGAGTTCCTTGCTCTCGCGTGCCCAGGCGATGGATTGGTTCAAGTACGAGTTGACCTGGATTGGAAAGTCGACGAGGAGGCGGCCGTCCTGACCGTCGTAGATCCGAACGGAGTCGCATCTCCACGTGGCAGTGGCGACGAGGCGTCCGTTAGGTGAGAACTTGACAGCGGCCAAATGCAACCTATGGTGCAATGGGCCGAGTAGTCGCTGGCCAGTCGACAAAGACCAGACACTGACGGTCTTGTCATCCGACCCGGTCGCGATTCGCGTCCCGTCCGGGGAGATGTCCACCGCATTCACTGCTAGTGGCCAGCCGTGCCCTTTGAACTCGGTTGCTTTTAAGTGGCTTGTTGTGCTCCACACTGTCACCTGGCCACTCTGCGTCCCACTCACGACCCACTTTCCGTCTTGTGACACGGCGATGCTGTGAACGATACTCCCCGCATTCATTGGCGTCCCTATCTCCTTACCATCTTCTACTCGCCAACGTCGAAGCTTTCCTTCGTTACCCCCGCTCACGATGTGCTTCCCGTCAGCGAGGAATGTGACTGAAGTTATGTAATCTCGACCATCGATTTCGATTGGTTTCGCATCCCTTTGGTCAACGATATTGAAGGGGGAACTGTTCTGACTCGACTCTTGGCCCCCCGTCAGCATCACACTTTCAAACGTCCCGTTTTGATCACCTTGGATCCTTGTCGCTTCCCTTTGCTGACTGCTGATGGTGGAAGGTCGGTTTTCTCGCTGACTTGACTCTTTTGTCCTCGTCAGTATGGTCTTTTCAACTGTTCTGCTCACGTGCTCACCATTTTTTCGCCTCAGGAGTGCTTTCATACTCGGCTAGGTCAGAGCGATGGAAAGGGGGATGCTTGGTCGTTCCCTCCCGGTAAGCCTGCCATACACGGATCTCCTTATCGAATAAAGTCTCACACGCACAATATCCCATGCCCTGAGCGCTTCCTTACACCGTCTTATGACCGTCATTGTGACGGTGATCGGACGGTGATCGGAGAGCTGTCGATAGGGGAATAATCCTTAAAGCTGCTTGGAATGGCTGCAGCGACAAAAATAACCCACACATCAGCCAAAGATGTCCAGGATGAAGACAACTCGTTCTTTTGCCTACCCCTGTCATACACCCACAACGCATGACGTCGACTCTGCTTTTTTCAGCGTGTGCTTTGGTTCACTGGCAGATCTAAACGATTTCGCAATGACTCTGCGCAAGCATCGTCTTGCAGCATGCGCGAACAGTGCTACCCCCTAATATATCGTAATCGCCCATTCACGACTGGCGTCATTCCAAAATATAAAAGACGTTCGCGGGAAGAGGATAGAAACACGAGAATCGACTGAAGACATAATTGTCGTGCGTCATCCATCCGTCATTGGCGTCCACATCCTCAAACATCGTGTCCATTCTCCACGTGTAACAGACTTGTATGTTTGATTATTCGATTACGACCACTCTGAGCGCGTTTTGGTCGTTGTCTCACCTGTGAAGCATCGAACGAGGTACCTACTCAGGATATGATCGCGTCGGCCATTCGGAGAGTAAACTTCGCTGACTTGATTTTACTGATTGAACTCGCTGCCTTCGCGCGCTAGGTCCCCTCAGAGCATTGTTCTTCAATTTCAAAACGTCTTGCTTAGCATCGCGATCTTGTCTGCGAAGCCAGTCTTACAATGCGTAATTCTCCCCACGGAGATGCTAGTTCGATTCAAGAATTGATGGCATGTCTTATTGAAAGCATGTCTAGGAGCGTCTGGGATCGACTCGGGAGCACCGGAGCAAGCTAACTGGGAGTTCGTCGGATAGCATGGCGTCACCTGGTAGGAAATCGCGTTGGCGCAGACAGGATCAAGGCAAGAGAGTGAGGGCACGTTAAACTTACCCACCAAGAATATCCACGCTGTTCATCTGTCATTTTCCTCGAAGTGACAGGCGTAATCCTGTGGCAAGACCTCTAGCAAAAGAATACAGGCCCAGATTTCATAGATGTGCGAGGACCGATGGATAAGTTTACCTGCCGTAGGGGGGGGGGGGGGGGGATGGGCGATTTGAGCAGCATACGCACGGCAGAGGAAATGCACGGTACCTCGTAGTGCTGTTCCTTGGCCTTGTGGATAGTGTCGGCATGGATTCTCGAGCACGAAGGGCTTGGATCTAATCCATTGTGGCAGCATCTTTGGCTTCGAAGGAGCTGCATTTGTAAGAGGAAGTCTCAATCGACTCCGGTGACAAGATTGTAAAGCTGTTCGTCCGGTACAACAGTCAGGGAGAGGTTGTTCAATGCCATCATCTCGATTGCATCTTTGCAAAGTGGGTAACTTCGCGTCAGGATTTTCTGTAAATTCGTACGAAGCATCATTAGCAACAAAGCGACAGATGTTATCCCAACTGGGAAAGAGCTGTAATGACTCTGGCGCAGCCAAGCACTGTTCGTCTGGATCATGATAATCATTCAAGTGAACGTCAGACGTCTTGCTCCATGGTCAGAAAAGAAGAAAGAACCTTGCGAAGCATGTCAAATTGAACGGTGCCGCCAGACTGGTCGCAATGGTGGCACGGCTTCCGAATCACATACATGCCATGAATGCAACTACCCTACGCGACTGAGGACCAAACCTTTGCACACAGCGAAATGATCATTAAAATACGAAGGTGGCTACTCGAATGTCACTGAGATGGGATGTGAAATTGCAATCGTATGTCGTCAAAGGTACAAAGTCATCAACCTGTATCTACTGTATGTCGACCGTCCGAATCCCGTTTATCAATGTAGTCAACGATGCCTCCTCCCGAACCTGAACCATGATCAAACTGTCCGTCGCAACTCGCCGGTATTGCACCCGCGACAGCGGTGCGAGCAGCAGCCCACCAAATGGCTGCCTCAGACGAGCAACCAGACGCAGTGCACATGTAATATCATCGGATCCAGCCGCACCATGTGAGAATTCCTGGTCGAGCAAGGGGATGATCCAAGGATGGATCAGGAGGAGGTCCTTCATCCTACGTAAGTCGTCCGTAGTCTTGATCTCTACTTCCCCAAGTGCAGATGTCGTCGCACGGTAAACACACAAGTCCGAACCGGAAATTGAGTCTGAGGCATCATTGAAATTGGTGATCGAGAAAGCAATGCAGGGAAGTCGCAATCGACTGGCACCAACTGATGGTGAAGGAAGTTCGCTGGGACGGTTATGCAGCAGCACGGCCAGGGAGAGGTCAGGCAAGGATGAACGCAACGTGGTGACTATGTTGTCCATCTCATCCATCTCGATGGGCTGTGGGACATGCTGCGACACGATTTGGTCGTAAACAGTGAGGTCCACAGGAAGACAGCTGTTGTAACTGCCAGAAGTCCCTGTCCAAGCAAGAATGGTCACGTCTCCGGACCCCATGAGGACATGCTCCAGGAGACGACCAACTGCCTGGTTACCCTCACCATAAATGACAGGGATAGCGACATTGAAGATGCCGAAAAGCGAGTAAGCAATATCTTCCTGACGTGTCGTTTGACGTGTTGAAGCTAAGTAGAGCTTCTCGCGCACACTGTCTAAGCCTGGTTGAAGCGTCGTCAATTCCTGTGTGGCGAAGCTCATCGCTTGTTGCATCTCCGAAAGGATAATGGGTGATTCCTTGTGGTTGAACATGTCCAAGCCGAGGTATGGCTTCCAATCCTCGGTGTAAAACTGGACAACCTCCGAAGCAACGTATTCCTGGTATGTCCACCCACGAGTGTTCCAGATACTCCTCCACAGACAACCAACTTCCTGCGACTCCGAGAACACACCGAGGAGGTGGACAACAGTGAGGGATGAGCCACGATACCACCTGAACATGGCAACAATCGACTCCTGCTGCACCCCCTTGTCCGCCTGGTTGACGCAACATGTATCGCTCCATGCCCACCGAAAGCAGAGAGAGCGCACGAGGTCACAGAACCTGAGCAACTTGTCGTTCGTAGCAGACACAGGTAATCCATAGATCGAGATATGCTCAACCATCTGGAATGTCGGTTCACGTGGTTGCCACTTGTGTGAAAACATCACATATCGGTAGAATGTCTCTACCTCTCTCCGAATACGTGGATGGTCGAGCTGATCACGAGTAGTCATTGAAGACCGCAGCTCATCATAGATCGGGAGTTCTTCGAATGCTACTGCTTGCTGTGTTTTATCATAGAGACGACCGGTGGTAATGTCAATGAGCATGCGGGGAATGTCACGGATTGTCTGGTCGATCGTTCCTCGAATCAGGTGAGTTACATCGGTAAATTGATGTCGAAGTTCTATGATCGAGATGGAATCAATACATTATCCTGATAATATTGATGAGATGGCCTACCACGGGTGTATGGATCAGGGGATTGCTCGAGCTTCGAAAGCATCATTTCGAATGCCTTGAATGCTTCCCCGTGATGCCCCATTCCGTGTAATGCAGCATGCTTTCTTTCATACCCCTTATACGATGATGGGTCGAGCTCGATAACCTGAATAGCATGGATCACTAGGGTATATTTAACGTGACACGAAAATTTGTACCTTGGTAGAATCAGTCAGTGCCTCCGCCCATGAACCCGTGGCTGCTCGTGCTTTGCTGCGCTCAACAAGAATATCACTGACGTTCAACAGATCGAGTGACAGTGCATTCGAGTAGTATCTGATGGCCGCATCAAGATCCGTCGCGCAGTCACCCAGCATCTCCAGTTTCTTGACACAACGTTCTCGAAAGTCTGTTCCAAATGTTTTCATTAGCCCGGGGCCCGGGATACGCTGCAGTTGAAACCACCCACCAAGCTCCCATTGTGATCGCTCATCACGGATGCTTGTGTCATCTTGTAACTCGTTCTGCATCTGTCGGAAACACTTGATCGCCTCCGTGATACGACCCTCTTCTTCCAGAACGTTGCAAATTGTCCGGTAGATAACAAACCTCGGAAGCTTAAACTGCCATGAAAACACTGTCAACATCCGTCTTTGGCTACCATATGAAGCATACCTTGAAGGAGGCGCTCAGTGCTTCATCTACTGTGCCACAATTCAGCATTGCGCTTGCCCACTTAATAAGTACGGTGATGGCAGTCGAGGGGGTGAGCAATAATGCAGCAGAGTAGGCTGCGAGTGCTTCATCATGTCTCCCAATATCTGATGCCTCGTCTCCGACTCTTATCAGCGTTGACACACATCGTGCCGTAAATTCTGATGGTAAAGATTGAGTACCTTCTTCCGATACTCGACAATGAAACTCACCAGAAAGCCAGTCCGTGAGTAACTTGTTGGCTCTAACGTCCTCTATCAACGTATCCACGATCTCGAGAAGAGACTCTGCTGCGTAATTTACGCGGCCTTCGCCATACAGGGATTCGCATTTATGTTTCAGCTCGTGCGCACGAAGGAGCTGGACCAGACTATCGGCTTTTCGTTGGGAGTCGCAGAGCTGCGTATGGAGTTCCTTCAGGCTTTCGTCCCGTGTGCGAAGATCGGCACGAAGGGACTTGATGGTTTCATCCAGGCTATCCTTTTCTTCATTGGCATCGCGTTTGGATGTGGCAAGCTGACTACGGAGTTCTTGGAGGGTTTTCTCGAGATCTGTTATTTTTTCGTCTGATAGATACGGATGTCAGAATACCGAAGTCAGGCTACTAATACACTCACTTGAACGCGCATCCTGCGCACGAAGGGACTGGATGGCGTCTGCTAAACATGTATTTTCCTTCATGATGTGTGAGATTTCCCGCTCTCGGAGTATCTGTTTCGGTTGACGAGATAGATTGAGATTAGAAGTCATCTCAAACGATTTTTTTTGACACAGGTACACTTACATGGTCACAATATGGTGAGGGAAGGACATTACAAAGATTGCGAAGAGTGATTTTCTTCCCTCCACCCATCACAATGTCGTAGTTCGGTGAAATAGCCATGGACCAGATGTGATAGGTGTGGTCGATGACAGACCCGATTTGTTGATGCGTCGTAGTGTCCCAGAATGAGACCGACGAATTCGCGGAGGCTGCAATGATGCCCCTGCTTGCCAGTGCAATGCAACCGGGCACGAGACCGCTGTGGACTTGAATGGACCATTTCGAGAGCGTCGTCCCGGTGGACACGTCGAGACAGTTGATGTTCCCGTCGTGAGACAAGGCGAAGAGTTGCTTGCTGTCGCTTGCCCAGGCGAGGGATTGGTTCCTGAGTGAGTTAACCTGGATTGAGAAGTCGATGAGGAGACCATCATCGTAGATGCGAACCGAGGCACATTTCCACGTGGCAGTGGCGATGAGGCGTCCGTTTGGTGAGAACTTGATCGTGCCCAAATAGTAGATGTGTTTCCGTGGGCCGAGCAGTCGCTGGCCAGTCGACAAAGACCAGACACTGGCAGTCATATCATCCGATCCGGTTGCGACTCGCGTCCCGTCCGGGGAGACGTCCATTGCACACACTCCCGTGTCCTGCCCTTCGAATTCGGTTGCTTTTGAGTGGCTCGTTGTACTCCACACCGTCACTTGGCCATTCTTCCTTCCACTTACGACCCACTTTCCGTCTTGTGACACTGCGATGCTGTCAACATGACTCTCCGCATCCATTGGCATCCTCAGCTCCTTGGCATCTTCTACTCGCCAACGTCGAAGTCTTCCTGCGTTACCCCTGCTCACAACGTGCTTTCCATCGGCGAGAAATGCGACTGCATATACATTATCTTGACTGTCGATTTCGATTGGTTTTGTGTCCCTTTGATCGGTGACGTTGTAGGAGGAACTGTCCTGACTCGACTCTTGGGTCCTCGTCAGCATCACATTGTCAAACATCTCGTTTTTATCACCTTGGGTCATTGTTGCTTCCATTTGCTGACTACTGCTGGAGGAAGGTTGGTTTTCTCTCTGACTCGATCCTTCTGTCCTCGTCAGTATCGTCCTTTCCACTGTCCTGCTAACGTGCTTACCATTTTTTCGCCTCAGGAGTGCTTTCATACTCGGTTGAGTCAAATCGGTGGAAAGACGGAGGCCCGGTCGTTCCCTTGGGTAAGCTATTATCGCCCGCCATACACGTGTCTCCTTATCGAATCAAGTCTCACACGCCCTTCCTTCCTTCCATCCGTCTTGTAATCGCCGTTGTGGCGGTGATCAGACGGTCATCGAAGGGCCGTCGATAGGGGAAGTCATCCTCAAAGTTGCTTGGAACGGCCGCAGCAACGAAAACGCCCACGTATCAGCCAAAGATGTCAAGGACGATGACAACTCGTTCTTTTGCCTATCCCTGTTATACAGTCACAATGTATGACGTTGACTCTTCTTTTTCCAGTGCGTGCTCTAGGTTCACTATCAGATCTCAACGATTTCTCAACGATTCTGCGCAAGCACCGTCTTGCAGCCTGCGCGAATTGTGCTACCTCATGATATATCGTGGTCGCCAATTTACGATCAGTGTCATTCCAAATTGTCAAAGACGTTCGCAGGAAGGGCGTAGAAACACGGGAATCGACCGAAGATGTTGTGTGTCATCCGTTCGTCATCGACCTCCACATCCACGGGCACGTGTCAATTCTCCAAGTGCAACAGACTTGTATATTTGGTTATTCAATCACGATCACTCTGGGCGCGTTTTAGTCGTCGTCCTACTTGTGAAGCATCGAACGAGGTATCCACTTAAGATGTGATCGCGTCGGCCATTCGGAGAGCACACCCGCTGACTTCATTTTACCAACTGAACCTGCTGCCTTCTCCTGCGCTAGGTCCCTTTCTTAGAACGTCGTTTTCCAGTTTCAAAATGTCTTGCTTGGCATCGCGATCGTGTCCACGAAGCCAGTCTTACAACCTATCATCCTCCTCGCGGAGATGCCAATTGGAAATTAACACCATGTCTGATTGAAACAATGTCTGGAAGAGTCTGGGATCAACTCAGGAGATCGTGGGAGTAAACTAACCAAGAGCTCATGGGGTGGCATGCTGCCACTATCAATGCGAACGAATGAGGGTACGTTAAACTTACCTACCAAGAATATCCGCGCTACTTATCTGTCATTTTCCGCGAAATGGTAGGCGTCATCCTGTGGCAAAACCCCTAGTCGAAGACACAGGAAATACACGCTACCTCGTAGTGCTGTTTTTTGTTTTGTTTTGTTTTGTGGATAGTGTCGACGATGGATTCTCGAGCATGAAAGGCTTGGATCCGATCTATCGCGGTAGCATTTTTGGCTTCGAAGGAGCTCAAGTTGACGTTGATTTGTCGCAATCTGGTGCCGCGGACTGCTATTACCCCACAGCATCTCACTGGGCCCGGCCTTACGCTAAATCCCATTGATTGTTATCGGATCACTGGCAGTCTGGACTCCCCCTTGAGACACGACCTCACACTTGCCTACTACATCCCCTCGGGACGTCTGTGCGAGACATTCACCATCTCGTGTGTGTCTTTTGTGGATGCCTGAGACAAGTGACCAACTCCTGGTCTGTCGACGAGACGGTCTCAGAATTGGGTCGTTGGTACCGTCATTCTCGAGAATGGTTGTTTCGACGTCTTTTTCAATATATCATCATTTCTTGACAGATGTCGCCATTCTGCCTCGAAGCCAACGCTGTCTTGGTCAAGATAAGTTCTCAGGTGTGTTTGATATTGTCGCCATTGATTCCAATTCGTCACAGCCGTTCCAAGGGGCGATCCGGAAAAGACGTAAAAGCAAAAACATGCATGATGCATTCATAACGATATCTACGAGGAACATGTCTATAGTCGCCGATTGGGTCCCCTCAACGACGCGCAGCAGGAATGAGAAGAGAGAAAGAAAACGTACGAGAATGAGATAAAAAGGCTATATTCGAGTGAGGGCACATCTAACACATGAGGTTTAACATTATAAGTGCCTCGAAATATATTTCAAAAGGCATCAAATTACCATGTAGCGTGATATCATTAGTGGTAGCTATGTACAAGAAACCCCTCTGGTCTTTGATTCCTTTCGCAACGACACGATGACAAAGAAAGCGGAAAAGAAAAGGCATGGATTTTTAAAAAAAACGTCGCATTCGAGCGATACATCTCATCGCCACGCTCCAAGTCGTCATGAAACAAGATCGACATGGATGACCACAGTCCAGCCCGACAGGGACCTCACCGTTTTGTGCTAGTAGCACCGCTCGTGTTATCGTACTCCGAGGCCGGATCAAGTGCACCCACCACCAACCTGTCTTCCTCTGCTTCTGAATCTGCTTCATTGTCTTGCGAACAGACTGCGTGCGTAGATCGGGCCGTCTGTGCCTCCACCTGCGACACATCCGGTTCATCGTCCACCCTCTTCCCCCTCCTCCCCTCCAGATTTTTGTCAGGAATCTAATAACGCCGTCAACTCAGTAACCGCACCAAACAGCATCAACACGAAACGCCAGCACTAACCGGAAGTCGAGCGATGTACGCCAACAGCGTCGAACACGCCGCAAGGAAAAATACCGCACGGAGAGAGACCGCGTATGAATCCCGAGCAGCGCGCTGTAGATCAGGAGGGAGTCGCGCGACGAGCGCCGTCGAATGTCGAATCCGGCTGATAACCTGCGGTGGTCAGTCGCAACCGGTACTGACGCTCGGACGGTGGGATGTGACGTGAACACTCACCTCGTCTGCATCCGGTGTATGGATGCGTGTGCGCAATTCGGATTCGAGTTTGGATTGGAAGAGGGCGGACGAGATAGCGACACCGCACACTTGTCCTATACACAGACCCGTTAGTGGGCATTCACAGCAAAAGTAGTGTGCGTGATTCACCAAGACCACGGAAAACCTCTCCGAATCCTGTACCAGCAGCTATCGTACCCTCTGTGGATCATCAATGAGTTGAAGGTCATCATCACATTACCCTTATCACTCACCAGGCAAATGCGCTAGCAATGCAACTGAGAGTGAGAGTGAAGAACGAGGTCAATCATTTTCTATCCGGAAGCCTGGATCGCACATACTCAGCACTATTTGAAATACCAAAGAGTTTCCGAAGCCGAACGGGATCTATTGTATTCCTAGTCAGCTGGATGCGACATGTGGAAAAAGATGAGAGTCTGACAATGCTGAGCCATGTTTGCAGCGGACCCGAGTTTTCATGGATGAGGGTAATCAAAGTGATTCCGACAAACGGGAGAAAGCCAAAAACAGCGTTGAGCATTCTATATTTTCCCGTGCGATGTATCATCCAACTGTCAAGCAGGTCAACCCACGCTGCATGTTAGACACATGACAAATGGCTCACCCAGCGAACATCGACCCGGTTGTCATGGCAATACTATTAGGGAGCAAATGAAGGCCTTTCAAATCGTCAGGCTTATGCTGCAAAGCAAGTGACAAAAGTGATATCTGACCTGCTATGGACGCACTCGTCAAGGCTACTGTCTGGAACCACATTGGGAAGAAATAAACGACCGAAAAATTGCTCAGAGAAACGAGAAAATAGCTCATCCCCACCAAAGCGGGGACGCGTTGAGTCAATAGGAACGGTGCAAGCACAGGTTCCGGAGCAACAAGCAACTCCACCAGCACGAATGCGACTGCAAACACGCATGCCAGGGCGAGCGGAATGATGACCCAGGGGTCATCCCACTATGGAAAGGTCAGATTATCAATTAAGAAAGCGGGGGAAAGGGATACCATATAGTCCTCGTTGTACTTCATGCTTAGGAACACCAAGAAAGCTCCCACCTGTCAAAGTTAATTTGTCCAAAAGCTTTGTTTAGCGAAAGATAACCACACACCGCCACCAGGAGTGTGAAACCGCCACCCCAGTCTATTCTCTTCAGTACGTCTTTGGTGCTCTTAGCCTTCCCCTGTAAAGATATCAGGAAGATGCTACGAGAACTGCGAAAGCCAATCTTACGGGGGTTACGTAGCGCAAATTATATTCGGTTAGAATGAGGGATAACGCAAAGAGGGGCAGCTGCATAATAAACGCCCATCGCCATCCAAACCTTTGGAACAGGATAAATTAACGCTTTGACGAGATAGAGAAAGAGGGTTTTTACCAATCGCTCACAAGACCCCCAAGTGTACCTCCGAGTCCCATGGCAAGCTATAGGAGTTAATTGATTCTACAATACCAACGAAAATGGGAAACATACAGCATTGAATAAGGCAGAAATGCCTTGAGCTAAGCCTCTGGACTGTGTCATGTTAATGATCATCGCAGCGTGATAATTGAAAGTGAAAACGAACACGCAGACTATACAAGTCACTGATAACAATCCTGCATGATCGACGTCAAAGATTAGATAGACTCCGTACGAAATTCAGGACATCTCGAAAGCTCACGATGCGGTTGTGTGAGTACCTCCGCCCCCCATTCCCTCTAGCTACCGGATGTCAATCATTGAATTGGCGTGTACGATTTACGCAACATACGAATCTAGCCAGAATAAGCATTTCCATGTTTCTAGAAAATCCGCATGCAGCAGTTCCTAACGCCGCGGCGATGACGGCCGTTTGATTTGCACGTCTCCGTCCCAAGACATCACACAAACGCCCATAAAGCGGCGTAAACGTACAGACTGCCAACAGGTATCTGGAGACGCGGCGGTACATCAGTTGTAACTGCACACCGTATTCCATGAGCGCTTACGCTGTTCCCAACCAGCTTGCTTGGTTGGACTTTTCGAATTCTGACGAGATTGTGGGAAGTACTGTGCCGGACAAGGTCAATTGCGGCCGATTGGAAATGGTCATCGAAACGCATACGTGTCGCCACCAGGGTAGCTATAGATTCAATTAGACCAATATTTCCGCTTCAGAGTGGGACGCACTGTTTAGAGACTGTCAAACGGGACCAGCTCGTTAGCATTGTCTAGATTCATGCTAAGGGAGACGCTGACCGCAAGAACCGTAGCGGACCAAACTCCAGCTAGAATCGCATATCGTGTCGCTCTTGAGATTTCGAGCGGTCCCACAGCGGGAGAATGGTCCAGGGATGACTGTTCGTTGAGTTCGTGCGAGTCGTGCGGGCTACCAGCGGGAGTGATATTCGTTCCGGACAGCAATGGATCATGTTCTGTTGCCATTTCCAGCGGACCAGCGAACTGGGTAGGAACTTGAAATGACGACACGAACGCCCGCGACGCTTCTTTTCTATCCCATCGGATCCCGGTCGGCTACAGCTTGCCATCGGCTCAGAACCGAACCCTCCCGGATACATACCATTTCAAATTGCATCTGGGTACTGTGCGCAGTGTGGCGCCCTCTCAGCTCCAGATCTATTGCCTGAATGATACTGAGGACTCGATCGCACCACGGAGGCCGCCTGGGCATACCGTCACCAGCAAGGCAATCTGCCTTGCGAGATGGTTACTTACTGCCCCAGTGCCCCCAGCGGGCACATTTGGCAAGTTGCTCTGCTAAAAACATATTCCAAGGGTGGAGTAGATTTTAGCTGCCATTAGGAGGAGCGTGTCTATAGTCGCCGATCGAGTCCCCAACGACGCGCAGCAGGAATAAGAAAGCAAGGAAAGAAAAGATACGAGAATGAGAAAAAAGTCTTCTTCGAGTGATAGCACATCTAATTTAAACACATGAGGTTCAACATTCTAATTGATCTAGGCTCAAGATAAGTATTCCTGGAAGACAAAGGGGACTTGGTGTTACCGAGTATTGCACCCGTTTGCAACAATTGACGAGGTTTTCACAAACAGCTGTAATTCGTGGGAAGTAGGACCTTCCTAATGTCATTCGCATTCGCACCCAAGTCACTTTGAGTGAAACGTTCAACTTCAACCGCTTTGTTTCACTATCCCCCACGAACTCACTGATTCTTTTTTCTCAGCTGAAAATGACAGACAGCGTCTCTATCCCCACAGAGCATAGCTCAGTAGAGATTCCCGTGAGCGTCGTTCGTGCATGTTACATGCCCCAAGTCTGAATCTCGTCCACCTCTGTCCATCGAGCTCAGACATATTCATAGCCCGCCTATACGTGTCTTTTTCGCTCCAATGGATCTCCTTCTGCCAATGCCTGTACCGGCATCCTGTCCCCCATCGAAACACATTAACCTCAGCTTGCCACCCTCCAAAATAACTTCGACCATCTCAAACGACGTCTTGCCGACCTCGAGCGCCGTCAGGTCCACACCCAAGACGTGCTTGTCCAGCTCCATGCAACACTCGCACCTATGAGGCATCTGTGCCCCAGATCCTGGCCGAGATCTTCGAACGATGTCTGGATGTGGGGTGCGTGCGTGTGCCGTTCGCGACGACCGCACGCAACAAGGAGGCCCTACTGTTGCTTGGGCACACATGTCGCACTTGGCATGCCGCCCTGCATGCGATGCCTCGACTGTGAGATGTCCTTGTCAAGGTCTGTGACGGGTGATACTCGGACAAGCTCCGCAGGGACGCGCAGTGCTGCAGACACATTTAGTGCATTTGGGAAGTTTGCCTCTCAACCTGCTCGTGCTGTGCAAGACGGAGCGAGGAGCAGCAGGATAGCTAGCCACAACGGCTGGCCACACTGACATAGACAACTCACCGAGTACTGAAGAAGACCCGAGTGACGTTATACACGACCCAGGATCCGAAGGCAAAGACGAGCGCGAGCATACGAAGCGCGTCGCGCAGCGCCCCAGACTTTGTATGAGAACTGGCAGTGTATCAAGCATGGACTGGCAAAAACTGGTTGATGGTCTGGCGACATCAACTATTGCTAGTGCCAGCAAAATGCATCTGGCAGTGACTCAGAACGCTGGCAGCGGTCCTTGTCTGGCAGACCGGATGACCTGGCGCTAGATGAATTAGTACGTGCCAGACTCGAAACACATTTGCTGACGAATGTCACTCGAGCCATTCAATGGTGACCAATTGTGTAAGTCGCTAACAGATGTTGGGCAGCGATGAAGGCAAGGGGCGAGTTCTAGGGGGATATAGTTTGATGACGATCCTGATCGGATCAGGAAACGGAACAAGGATAGATGGCGATGCGATGCCGGTAAGCAGCAAGCGGCGAGTAGCAAATTGCGAGGCTTCGAGGCTTGAGACGATTCGGATTTAGAGATAGAGAACTTGGTTGACATTTGGTACTAGAGAGATATCGTATTTATACATTCAAGTTGTAATGCGAGTGGTACAACGGACGAGGATACAAAGAAAAGAATACAACGTCCAAGGAAGTAAGGGTGGTGACGTGTGAGCAGGTGGCGACGTGAAATGTTGGAAACAGGGTAACAGCCCGCCGGCCCATCAGATTTCTGAAGCTGCAGGGTAGGCTGCTGGAAACCGGCCGTGGCCAACGGCGGAAACACTGAGAAGGGCGGGCACGAAAGAACTGGACCACACTCTATACGGGGACTACGAGGTACAGGTACAAGGGCTACCGGGCATATATAGATATCGTACACGTGACTAGGATGCCGGGGGGCTTACAGCTGCGCTCGTCTCTTTTTGGAACGACACTTGGTTCCCTTTTTCGTGGGCCGTCCTCCAACCACAACTTTCGAATGGCCTACGAAAGTGTCTGTAACGTCGTACTACAGTGTCTTTGGAGATTAGCAGTCTGGGCTCTGGACCTGACCGGACCGGCGCGCGCGCGCCTGCTATGTCGTTGATATCCTTGACCCCCTGTCATTCCTTATAGATTGGACGTATAGCTCAACAAGAATCCTTTGTACAACAGTATGGGCTTTCTTCGACATGTCTGGTTCGTAGTCCGTTCATGTTCACACACAGTTTGGACGAGTGCCTAGAGGACTTTGTCTATATCCCAAAAGACCAAATAAGAATGATATTGTTGTCGGTATCTACATTAAGGAACGTGTCAAGTCTTTGATGCCTTTCCCAACGTTGAACAAAGAAAGCGAAAAAATAAAGGTATCAATAATGATAAAAACGCCGCATTCGAGCGGTACACCTCATCACCACGCTCCAAGCCATCGTGAAACGAGATCGACATGGATGACCACGGTTCGGCTCGACGGTATCGCATCCCGGGTGTGGATTGAATGCACCCACCACCGACCCCTCTTCTTCCTCTGCTTCGTCGTTCTCCGGACGGACAGTATGTGTAGATCGCGCCATCTGTGCCTCTGCCTGCGACACATCAGGTCCATCGTCCACCTTCCTCCCATTCCCTTCCAGACTCTTCTCCGGAATCTAAGAACGTCGACTCGGTCAATATATCACACAGCGTTGACACGCCAGCACTGACCGGGATTCGAACGATGTATGCTAATAGCGTCGAACACGCCGCAAGGAAAAATACCGCACGAAGAGAGACCGCGTATGAATCCCGAGCAGCGCGCTGTAAATCAGGAGGGAGTTGCGCGACGAGCGTCGTCGAATGTCGAATCCGGCTGATCATCTACAGTGAGCAGTCGCAATCGGTACTAATGCTCGGACGGTGGGATGTGACATGAACACTCACCTCGTCTGCATCCGGCGTATGGATGCGTGCGCGCAATTCGGATTCGAGTTTGGATTGGAAGAGAGCAGACGAGATAGCGACACCGCACACTTGTCCTGTGGAATGACGAGTCAGTGAGCATTCACAGCATATGTAGTGCGCGTGAATCACCGAGACCATTGAAAATCTGTCCGAAACCTGTGCCAACAGCTATTGCACCCTCTATGGATCATCAATGAGTTGAATGGCATTATTTGCATTGCCCCCATCACTCACCGGGCAAATGCGCTAGTAATGCAACTGATAGTGAGCGAAAAACGGGTCAATCATCGATGTTCTCTATGGAGAAGCCTGGATCGCACGCACTAAGCACTGTTTGAAATACCATAGCGTTTCCAAAGCCAAATGGAATCTGTCGGTTTCCTGCTCAGTTAGATGCGACAAGAGGGAAAAGATGAGAAAGTCTGACAATGCTGAGCCATGTTTGCAGTGGACCCGAGTTTTCGTGAATGAGGGTAATCAAAGTGATTCCAATGAACGGGAAAAAGCCAAAAATGACATTGAGCATTTTATATTTTCCCGTGCGATGCATCATCCAACTGTCGACCCGTCAACGCACTCTATGCCAGACATATGACACAGACGGCTCACCCAGCGAACAATGACCCAGTTGACATAGCAATACAATTAGGGAGTAAATGGAGGCCTTTCAGATCGTTAGGCTTACGTTGCAACGCAAATAACAAAGGGATATCCCACCTGCTATGGACGCACTCGTCAAAGCTACTGTCTGGAACCACGTTGGAAAGAAATACATGACTGCAAAGTTGCACACGGAGACGAGAAAATTGCTCATCCCCACCAAAACAGGGACGCGTTGCGTCAATAGGAATGGTGCGAGCACAGGTTCCGGAGCAACAAGCAACTCCACCAACACGAATGCGATTGCAAACACGCAGGACAAAGCAAGCGGCATGATGACCCACGGGTTATCCCACTATGGTAAGGTAAGATTCTCAATTGGGAAAACGAGGGAAGAAGGATACCATGTAGTCTTCATTGTACTTCATACTCAGGAACACCAAAAAAGCTCCCACCTGTCGAACTTAGTTCGTGCAAAAGTTTTGTTTGGCAAGAGACAACCACGGACCGCCACCAGGAGTGTGAGACTGCCACCCCAGTCTATTCTCTTCAGTACGTCTTTGGTACTCTTAGCCTTTCCCTGTAAAGATATCAGGAAGATGCTCCGGGGCCTGCAACAGCCAATCTTACGGGGGTTACGTAGCGCAAATTATATTCAGTTAGAATGAGGGATAATGCGAAAAGGGGCAACTGCATAATAAACGCCCATCGCCATCCAAACCTTTGGAACAGCATAAATTAGTGATTCGGTAAGATGAAGAGAGAAGGTTATTACCAATCGCTCACAAGACCCCCGAGGGGTCCTCCGAGTCCCATGCCGAGCTAAAACAATCGATTAACTCTGCACTAGAAACTGAGGATGGAAAACGTACAGCATTGAATAAGGCAGACATGCCTTGAGCTAAGCCCCTAGACTGTGTTATGTCAATATCATCGCAGCGTTACAATTGAAAGCGAATACGGACACGTAGACTATACAAGTCACTGACGACAATCCTGCATAACGGACGTCAAAGATTAGATAGGCTCCGCACCAAATCCATGACATCTGAAAAACTTACGATGAGGTTGTGTAAATGCCTCCGCCCCCCATTCCCGAAAGCTACTGAAGGTCATCGACCATTGAATTAACGCGTACGATTTACGCAACGTACGAATCTAGCCAGAATAAGCATTTCCATGTTTCCAGAAAAACCGCATGCAGCAGTTCCTAGCGCCGCGGCGATGACTGCCGTTTGATTGGCGCGTCTCCGTCCCAAGACGTTGCACAAACGCCCGTAAAGCGGCGTAAACGTACAGACTGCTAACAGGTACCTGGAGATAAGGTGGCACATCAGTTGTAGTCGTACGGGGTATTCCATAAGCGCCTACGCTGTTCCCAACCAGCTTGCTTCGTTGGACTTTTCGAATTCCGACGAGATCGAGGGAAGTACTGTGCCGGACGAGGTCAATTATGTCTGAATTGGAGATGTCATTGAAACGCATACGTGTCGCCACCAGGGTAGCTGTAGGTCCAATTAGATTAATTCCAGTTCGAGGGAGTGGGACGCACTGTTTAGAGACTGTCAAATAGGATCAGCTGATCAACATTGTCTAGATTCATGCTAAGAGAGACACTGACCGAAAGAAACGTAGCGGACCAAATGCCAGCTAGAATTGCATGTCGTGTCGCTCGTGAGATGTCGAGCGGTCCCACGGCAGAAGAACGGTCCGGGGGGAGTTTATTGATCTGGTCCGACTCGGAGTCGTGCAGGCTACCAGCGAGAGTGGTAGTACTCAAATTCGTTCCGGACAGCAACGGATCACGTTCTGTCGCCATCTTCAGCGGATCAGCGAGATGGGGGTAGCAAATGACGACCCGGATGACTGCGACGTTCTTTTTCTATCCCATCGGGTCTTGGTCGGGAGCGCGGCGGGCAGCTTGTCTGAGTCGGCTCAGAAGCGGCCCATCTGTCAATCAGCATGAAAACGTAATGTTTTTTTGAA
>JBBPSV010000123.1:0-31060 GCA_038093795.1 Retiboletus fuscus
CCATCAAGGAGCCTATTTGCGACAAGAAAAACTCCTCGTTCCTCCTCGACCCCCGCCACGTCATGTTTTTGTCAATTCGGTCCAGGATGAATGTCTGTACGCCTATAACGGATGGGAGGATGAGTGCAACTTCTTAACCCGAGCGCATGACCAATACACCATCAATCGAATCATTTGCTGTGGATCACGGTTTATCCCGGCCCCCATAATCTCTCGACTGTCCATTGCATCCAGCCTTGCCCTCTCCCCCGATGTGCCAATCGTTTCCCCCCTTCCGGAGGAGTACACTAGATATAAAGAGGTCTTTGCCAAAGAAGCTGCAAACGTTCTCCCTCCATCCAGGCCTTATGACCATGCCATCAATCTCAAAGAGGACTTCGTTCCCCGTATTGCCAAGATTTACCCTCTTTCGGCCAATGAACGACAAGCTATGGACAAATTCATTGACGAGAACTTAGCCTCGGGTAAAATCTCACCCTCGAAATCCCCCCAAGCCTCACCCTTCTTCTTTGTTAAGAAGAAAGCCCAACCGGGACAGAAACCTGGCTTACGTCCTTGCCAGGACTACTGACGTCTAAACGAGCAAACCATCCGGGACACCTACCCCCTTCCCCTCCTTCAGGACTTCATGGATCGGATCAGGGGGGCAAAAGTGTTCACTAAAATGGATGTCCGTTGGGGTTATAATAACGTCCGCATCAAAGAAGGTGACCAGTGGAAGGCTGCCTTCATCACGCACCAAGGGTTGTTCGAACCTAACGTCATGTTCTTCAGGTTGACCAATTCCCCCCCCACATTCCAATGGTTCATGAACGACTCATTTCAAGACCTCATCACGGAAGGGTGGTTATTCATCTACATGGACGACCTTCTCATCTTCTCCCCTGATCAACAAACCCATACTGAACGTACCCACCGAGTACTACAACGAATGGAGGAACTTCACCTTCACCTAAAGCCCGAGAAGTGTTTCTTTGACCGAGACGAAGTCGAGTACCTTGGGATGATTATCCGTCCCGATGAAGTCGCCATGGATCCCACTAAACTAGATGGGATTGCTCATTGGCCCACTCCCGTCACTGTAAAAGACGTTTGATCCTTCCTAGGTTTCGCCAACTTTTACCAGCGATTCATCCCCGACTACTCTACTATAGCCCGACCCCTCATTGACCTCACTAAGAAGTCCATTACCTGGTCCTGGAACGACGCTTGCCAAACAGCGTTCGACCTTCTTAAAACGAGGTTCGTCTCCCAACCGGTTCTCCGAGTTCCAGACCTCTCCGCTCCCTTTGCCATCGCCACTGATGCTTCCCTCTATGCCTCTGGAGGGATTCTACTCCAAGCGGATTCCAACGGCGAATGGCATCCATGCTCCTACCTCTCTCAAAGTTTCGACCCCACTCAGCGAAACTACGATATCCATGATAGGGAGCTTCTGGCCGTCCTCCGAGCGCTTAAAGCTTGGTCCCACTACCTACGTGGATCCCCCCACCAAGTCCGAGTATTTACCGATCATAAAAACCTCACCTACTTCCGTGAGCCCCACACCCTAAATCGACGACAAGCTCGTTGGTTACTCGATTTAGCTGACTTTGACCTCAAATTAATCCATGTACCCGGGTCTCAACTCGCTGGTCCTGACGCCTTGTCTCGACGTATGGACCACTTTCCAAAAGATGCCCCGGACAACTCCCTTGTGACCCTACTGCCCTCATCCCTCTTCATCAATGTCATCGACATCGCCCTCTCTTCAAAGATCCGCTCCGCTTCTGCCGCGGATCCATTCGCCCTAACCTCGCTCCAAGCGGTAGACGAAAACATCCCCACCGCATTTCGTTCCCGACTCTCTGACTGGCAGAATCGGGAAGGGATCCTCACTTACCAAGACCGTGTGTACGTTCCCCCCGAGGGAGATCTCAGACGCGAAATCTTACAAAGATGCCATGACCACGAATCCGCCGGTCACCCCGGATATCTTAAAACCCGGCAACTAGTCTCTGCTGAGTTCTGGTGGCCAGGCCTAGCGTCCTTTGTTCGAAACTATGTAGAAGGATGTGCAGTCTGCCAGCAATGCAAAACCAATACCCATCCCGGTGCCCCGCCTCTAACTCCCATTCCCACCTCGGCATCCCATCCTTTCCAAGATATCACAGTAGACCTAATTACCGACCTCCCTATCTCTGATGGAAAAGACTCCATTGTCGTTTGGGTTGATCAGGCCTTCAAAGGGGCTATATTTTGCCCCACCACCAAATCCGCCTCTGCAGCAAACATCGCCTCTCTCTACTTCCACAAGGTCTACCGACGCTTCGGACTCTTTGACCGAGTTATCTCCGACAGGGGTCCCCAATTCGCTTCGGCATTTGCCAAAGAAATGGGACATATCTTGAATTACGATCTCCGCTTATCTACCGCCTACCACCCCCAAACGGATGGCCAAACTGAGCGAACGAATCAAGAACTCGAAACGTACCTCCGGATCTTCTGCGGGGACAACCCCACCTCATGGACTGAACTCCTGACTTTCACTGAATTCGCCCATAATCATCGTCCTCACTCTGTCACCAACCAATCCCCATTCTTCCTCCAAATGGGCTATGAACCCAAGCCCCTTCCTTCTGTCCTGTCCCCCTCTAATCTTCCGGCAGTAGAACTCTGCCTCTCCCAACTCACCAAAGCTAGGGACGAAGCCCAAGTGGCCCACGAACTCACTAGGGCAACCATGGCCTCTCGAACCCGGCAACGCTTCAAACCCTTCGCCCTAGGAGATAAGGTTTGGTTGGAAGCCAGAAACCTCCATCGCCTTCAAAAGGACCCTAAGTTCCTCCCGAAACGTGAAGGACCATTTGAAATCATTAAGGTTCTTTCCCCCATCACCTACCGATTGCGTCTTCCAAAGACCTGGAAGATCCACCCCGTTTTCCATGCCTCTCTTTTTTCCCCTGCCAAGGAAACCCTCGTTCATGGTCTGAACTTCCCCCGGCCCCCTCCTGACCATGTGGGCCCTAAAGAGGAATACCTCGTGGATCGGATTCTCCGACATCAGGGACCCCTGTCCCGACGACGTTTCCTGATCCGATGGAAAGGGTACACTGCAGAGGACGACTCCTGGGAACCCGAGCGGAACTTAAAAAACTCCAAACTCCTCCTGTCCGCTTATAAAAGGCGTCACCCTCGAGACTTCCTTCCCCAGTCCGCTTAACCACCTACCAACAACACCTTGCAACATCATGCCTTGTTCCGATGTCCCTGAACTCATTCTTCCTGTACCCTCCAGACTCAGTGGTCCACCGCCTCCTGAGTCTGTTTCTGATTTGTCCTTGACTCTGTCTCTTCTCTCACCATCTCCGACTGTTCTGACGGAGAGGTTCACCCCGATTCAACTCCTCAGTCTCGCCACCTTACTCCTCCTTCTGTGTCTACTGGCATCCCAAGTGTTTCTCCTTCTCCTTCTTCCTACTATACACCTCCCTTGGTAGGTCGCCCAGCAGCCTCTTCGCGGCTTAGAAGACTAGTACCCACCCGACGGTGGCAAAGCTAATAGCTGGATTCCTTTGGCACTGTCTCTGCTCCCACTCTCTTGTTCTTTCCTCCCTGAGTCGCCAGGCCCATTGACGATGTCAGTATAAAGTCTCTGACCTCTAGTAGCACCATGGCTAGAGGGCTTTGGGCAGAGTGCTGCGGAACACCGCTACACGCCCGCACCTCCCCTAGCTTGTCTCACTCTTTCAAGACCTGCTCCTCACCTTGACGACCCCTCTCGTCATTGTACCCTCCACTCCTCCACATTGTCGTTGTCTTTCACCGATGTTACTCGCCTATCCCCTGGATTTCTCCCTCTCGGTAGAGGAATGCCCTTCCACCTCCTCCAGGACCCCACGCGCCTACCTTGGCACCCCTTTATTTTATTCTCTAGGTCTCCCTCACCCGCCGCCTTTCTCCTATAAGGTTCTTCGTCAGTGACTTGAAGCCTAGTAAGGGGGTAATGTTACCATTTCATTCCCTTTTCACCTCCGTCTCCGCTTCAGTGCTCATACCCTGACCACCTTCTCTTTGACTCTGCCCTTCTCCCAAACCACGAGTAGATCATCATCGGACTCTTCTTCCGTCCCATGATCCCCCTTTCAAAGGAGACATCCTTGATCGTTGGACTTCGCCTTTCCCCGTACTTATTGAGAAGATCCTCCTTCGACACTTGGACTCCTTCTCCTGTAGTTCCCTTACTATAGGACTTTACCTTTATCATCGCTAGATACCTTTCATCTCTCGATGTCCCCCTTTGCCTTGCACCCCGGACTCATACTACGGTTGTACTCCAACCCAACCTAGTATCCCTTAGTTCATTAGTTATCACTTAGAAGTACGCTCGCCTTTGTACTTCGATCCCTCTAGTACTTAGTCTTAATTCAACGAGTTCTTGCGGACTTCGTCTGACCCTCTCGTCTCAGCCTCTGTCCACCCTTCGAGTCCATCTCAAGGGAAGCCCTCTAGTAGCACCATGGCTAGGGGTACTTTGCGTCATCCCAAGCTTCCGACATTCCATCCGCTTGACTCCTTTGAGATCGTGCCTAGCCTACAGCAAAAGCGTAACACGGTCCGTCTTCCTCCTAAGCTCACTGAAGCCAAAAGGCAGAAGTGTTTCAAGGAAGGCCGCTGCCTCTGATGCCATCAGACCGGCCACATGGCAAAGGAGTGCAAGGTCTACGATTCACCCAAGAACTCCAAGAAGACCCGTAAAGTGAAGAAGGATGATATCCCTGAGCTAGCTGACTGCGAAGATGATGATGACGAAGCCAAGTCAGTAGCTAGAATCTCCTTCTCCCACAAGGATTTTTAGAATAGAGGACCCCGTCAATGCAGACTCCTCCTAGGTGTGCCAATGTACTTGTATCTGAGACTCGCAAATCTATGCAGATCCCAGTTCAGCTCATCGTACCTGTGCACTCTCTCAAAGCCGTTGACACCCGCGCCCTGATCAACAGTGGTGCTGATATCTCATGCATCGACTGGGACTTCGTGCGAAAGCACAAACTCCCCACCACCTGACTACCGAAACCCATTCCTGTTCGGAATGTCGACCAATCTAGCAACTCACACGGAGCCATCCAGTTCACCTGTACCCTCTATGCCAACACTGGAGGAATCACCCAAAAGATTTTCTTCCATGTCATGTCCTGCAGAAGTGAGAACATTATCCTCGGACTCCCCTGGCTTCGCTCCACCAACCCGAAAATTGATTGGTCTAAACAGACGATTGATATCCCAGAATCCTGTGACCAATCCAAGGTTCTTTTCCAGGAACACAATGTCGCGACCTCCGAACATAGCGATTGATTCAAGAGACCCAGCTTCGACTGGACCCCTCCATGCCAAGTAAAAGTCAACTGTGTTGACCATGCTCGACTCTACGAATATCTTGACGAAGAAATGGAGAATGAGTTCTGTCAGAGAGCTCATGATCATTATCAAATCGGCTGAATCCAACAGTGTGGATCACAATTCTACCCCCTAGGTTCTCCAGTCATCGCCAAGATTACCTCCGCTATGCAGCTCGTGCAGGCGGAATTCAACAAGAAACCTGAAGTCCTCCTTCCTCTGGAGTATGAGCAGTTCTGAAAGGTGTTCGAAGAACGACCAATTGGACAACTCCCACCAGAACGACCGTATGATCATGAGATTAACCTTAAAGAAGGCTTCGAACCTAAAATCAGCAAATTGTACCCATTATCCCCTTGGGAACGTGACACCACAGAAGCCTTCTTAGAAGAGAACCTCCGGTCCGGTGCTATCCGCCCCTCGAACTCTCCCCAAGCATCTCCATTCTTCTTCGTTCAGAAGAAGGAACTTGACTCCGACGGTAATCCGAAACTCAGACCTTGCATGGACTACTGAAAACTCAACGACCAGATGATCCGGGATGCGTACCCTCTACCCCAGATAGATGATCTCATCAACAAGGTGCAAGACGCTCAGGTCTTCACCAAGTTCAACGTCCGATGGGGTTACAACAACGTCTGGATCAAGGAAGGCCATCAATGGAAAGGTGCCTTCCTTACTCACAAGGGCCTCTTCGAACCCATGGTCATGTTCTTTGGAATGACCAACTCCCCAGCTACGTTCCAACGTTTCATGAATGATTCGTGTCGGGACATGATCTCAGAAGGGTGGCTTGTCATTTATATGGACGACCTCCTTATTTTCTCCCCTGATGAGCAGCTCCACACGGAAAGGACTAAGCGAGTCCTTCAAAGGATGGAAGAGCTCAACCTCCACCTTCGCCTGTCTAAGTGTTCGTTCGCCATGAAACAGGTGGATTATCTCGGGATGATCCTATCCCCCGGGAAGTTCGCCATGGACCCTGTCAAACTTGATGGGATCACCTCTTGGCCAGTTCCAACCTCAGTCAAAGAAGTCTGGTCTTTCCTCGGATTTGCCAATTACTATCAGCAGTTCATCCCGGACTACTCTACCATTGCTCGCCCGCTCATAGACCTCACCAAGAAGACCCAGCCCTGGCAATGGGGCTTGTCACAAGAAACCGTGTTCCTCCGGTTGAAAGAGCTCTTCCTCTCCAAATCTGTCCTTTGTCTCCCCGACCCTAGCACTCCATTCGCCATTGTGACTGACGCCTCCGGCGTGGCCACAGGCAGTATTCTTTTACAGACTGACGAAAACGGTGCCTGGCATCCATGCTCATACCTTTCCCAGTCGTTCTCCCCAGCCGAACGAAACTATGACATCCACGACCGAGAACTTCTCGCCATCATACGTGCCTTGAAGTCCTGGCGTCATCTCCTCCATGGCTCCTCCTCACCGGTTCAGGTCTTCACTGACCACAAGAACCTCACCTACTTCCGAGCCCCTCAGAATCTTAACTGATGACAAGCCCACTGGCTCCTCAATCTAGCGGACTTCGATTATAAGATGATCCATGTCCCCGGATCGCTCTTAGCAGGTCCAGACGCTCTGTCCCGCCGTCCGGACTTCCTTGCCCATTCACTGGACAATACCCAGACAGTCCTCCTCCCGGACTCCATCTTCGTCCGTCTTATCGATTCCGCTCTCCGGGATCACATTAAGACTACGTCCAAAGACGACCCCTTGTTCCTTCAAACTCTCCAGGCCTTTGATGGCTCCATCCCTACCGCCTTTCGCTCTCGCCTTAGTGACTGGCAGCTTCATGAGGGCGTCCTAACCTACCAAGGGCACGTCTATATTCTCCCCATCGCCGGACTGTGTCAATCCATTTTACAATGCTGTCATGACCACGAATCTGCTGGCCACCTGGGCTTCCTTAAAACCTGGCAGCTCATTGCGAGTGAGTTCTGGTGGCCTGGTTTGGCCCAGTACGTTCGCAAGTATGTCGAAGGTTGTGCCCTGTGCTAGCAGCACAAGGTCAATACCCACCCCACGACCCCTCCGCTCACTCCCAATAAGTCCACCGCTACTCACCCCTTTCAACAGATTTCCTGTGATATGATCACGGATCTCCCTGAGTCCAACGGTTTCACAGCTGTAATAGTCTGGGCTGACTTTGCATCTTCGAAGGGGGCTGTTTTCTGCCCTACCACCAAGTCCGCTACTGCGGAGGACGTTGCCGTCCTCTATTTTAAGAAGGTTTACCCCAGGTTTGGCCTCTACGAGAAGATCATCTCTGATCGAGGCCCTCAATTTGCTTCTCACTTCGCAAAAGAACTCGATAGGCTTCTTGGATGTTCCCTTGCGTTATCCACCACATATCACCCTCAGACTGATGGGGAAACTGAGCAGATCAATCAGGAACTCGAGACTTACCTGCGGATCTTTGCGGGGAATAACCCCACCACGTGGGCTGATCGGCTGATCCACACCAAATTTGCTCACAATCACCGCCATCATTCCGTCACCGGTAAATCCCCGTTTTACCTAATGATGGGATATGAACCTACCCCGGTCCCCACCATCCTCCCACTCACGGATTTACCCGCGGTGGAAGATCATATCAAGGAACTCACTGCCGCTCGTCAAGAAGCCCTTGCTGCGCATGAACTAGCTAGGCAAGTCATGGCTTCTTAGAACAAGAAGAATTTTACTCCATTCGAGAAAGGTGATCAAGTCTGGCTCGAAGCCAGAAATTTGAAACTGTTACGCATGACCCGGGCAGGGTCGCACATAGACCTGAGGATAAGCCGCCTTCTAGGACTCGGGCTATAATAGTCCGGGAAACGGACTACTAGAGATGAGTGGGGGCACGAGAAGGTGAGTTCTCACATTCTAAGGCTACATGGTAGGCGGCTAGGTCGAGGGTCAAGACGGCCTTCAGACAGGAGTTCTGGTGAAGGCGTTGGGATTACAAGGGGATCTATGAATCTAGGAGTATACGGTGATTCAGGTAGACTAAGCTAAGGTAGAGAGGACTATGGAGCGCCTATTATATAGGGGTTGAGAGTGCACACAGACCGGGCGTCTAAGTAAGGGAACCGGCTGTGGTATAGCTAAGTAGGGGAGATGTGCCGAATGGATGAGGGGTGCACATCTCTAAAGGAAATGGTGAAGTATGACTCGGCGAATGATTAAGAAGATGAGTCATACGCGCTGCGGATCTGTCGATCAGGAAGCGTCCTGTCGATCAATGATCTCAGCTAAGCGAGAGAAGCATCGTCTTCAGTGGTAGTAGAAGGGATGCGCAAGGCGAGATTCTAAGAAAGGCTAAAGCTAAGGAAAGGCGCATATGCCATTGTCAATGATGGGACTCGGATAGGAGATATCCAGGGATACGTGAGTAATCCTACCGAGGGTCTGGCATAGGGTCCGGTCGGGAGGCTGGAGCTCAGCTGGGAGCTGAGGGACTGGGACGGGTTCTGTAGGAGAACTGGTAGACTGGGGCCAAGGACGGGGGAGTCCGAGGGCAGTGTGCACGTTCGGGGTGAGGCCCGACGGGATCAGTGCATGGTGTGGTTACGAGGCCAGGCCGAGGAGAGAGTCCGAGGTTGAACTCAGCAGAGGAGGTTCTATGATGACGTCAGAGGACTGTGACAGGGGTGATACAGTGTACTGTCAGTCCACGAGCGGACTACATCATGGGTCTAGGCAAGGAGGTCTAGAGTGGACTGTTGGAGTCCCGGACTAAGGCTAGAGACAGGGTCTCGAAGGGATGCTCAATTGGTGATGCTCACGAAGAGACCAGCACTATGAGACTTAGGGGTTCCGGTCAGGTGGAACGGACTGTGGTCAGGGGAGAGCCAGGACAGGCTCAACGTGGGGACTAAGCAAGGGAATGCTTAGCGGATTCTTGGCAATGCGTGGGCGTGAAGTCCGGTGAGGACTGCCGGTGGGCTAGCTGGCTGGGTAGGCCAGGACTAGGCTAAGCGAGGGGTGAGGTATGGCTAGGCAAGCGAAGGAAAAAGTGTAGGGGTACAATGAATCGTAATAGAAACGAAACTTGACTCATCCGAAGTTCGCTCTGAAACATGAAGGACCTTTTACCATTGTCAAGGTATTGTCCCTGATCATGTATCAACTCTGCCTCCCTAAGACGTGGAAAATACATCCGGTCTTCCACACCTCACTCCTCACCCCGTACAAGGAGAATTCCGTGCACGGTCCCAACTTCCCATCACCTCCACCTGACCTTATTGATGGCAAGGAGCAATATGAAATTGAAAAGATCGTACGACACTGGGGTTCTGCTGCCAACCGACTGTTCCTCGTCCGCTGGCACGGCTTTACCACCTCCGACGACACCTGGCTCCCGGAACGGGAGTTCAAACATGCCCAAGCAACCCTCCGAAGCTATAAGAAGCTTCACCCCAAGGTCTTCCCTCCTTAGAACTCTACGTGCTGGTCTCTACGTGAGAATCACCAACCGAGCTCTACCACACCTTCTACATCTCTTAGCATGTCTTACTCCCCGTCCACCGAATCTTCCCTCACCAAGTCTTCCATCATGTTCACCGACTCCACTTTTCCCTCTCTCGAGGGAGTTGATGATTCCTCTCCCTTAGCCCGGGAGCTCTCCATTCCCACTATACACCCCCCTATGGTCCTTGCCGATGACTCCACCAGTAACTCCGCCACTCCTGGGTGGAACACCATGCCCCTCCCTTGGCCCTCCATCCTCGAAGAGGAGAAGAAACCCAAGACCATCCTTTCCGTTGCCATACCACGATTTGCATATCAACTCCGGTCCGACCTGCTGTCTTGCGAATCCAGATGCCTTCTCCAGACCCGCCTCCGTGACTCCCGCCTTGCAGCTACCATGCAGGCACACTTAGATGTAGATTCTCCTCTCGAATCCTTGTATCTAGCCTTTTTACAGGTCTCTCATCTCGACCCCATCGCCTCCTTCACCTCCGCAAATGCCCAGTCAGAGTTTTTCTCCACCCAACTGCGCCTTGTAGCCTGCCGCATCCGCTCATACCTTTTATCGGCCATGCACCAGCTTGACATGCTGGACTTCGTCGCTGACATAGAACGCTATTCGCAGGATCTTGCCAGAGCTGGCCTTCCCCTTCCCCCCGTTCGACCCACTCTCCCAGTCGAAACCATCCTAGTTCCCTTGCCAGCCGAGCCTGCCGCTCCGACGCCGTCTGCGTTGTCCTCTCCACTGTCACCCAGCGAGGTCAACCTTATCGACCGACTCGAACGAGTTCATCTCATGAATGAAGGTGAGATCAGCCTTACCACCGATCACCCCCTTTACAACGCATCCTGCTTTCACTGTCATCGCCTTGGACACTGGCGCATTGATTGCCCAGAATACAAGTGCCCGTTCTGTCTCCGCATGCGCCCCAGCCACATCCAGAATCAATGTCCACTCCGTCGCTGTCCATGTTCCGCCACACTGTCCTCATCCTCCCAATCCTCTAGCTCCTCTCGCTCGTCGTGAAGGTCGCACTGTCCGCGACCTCGCCCGCTTGTGTCCTGCATCCAGGACGAACCAGAGCTTGATTTTACAGATGACGTGTGGGACGACACGGCATACGCCAATGTCACTGGATCCCCCAACGGGGGCTACATCGACTTATGAAGGTCCTCAAGTGGTATTGCAGAGCGTAAGGGGGGGGTAATGTTACGATTTGACCTGGCCCCGTTTATTTCCTTCTTTCTTTTCGCTTAGCTTAGTCTCAATGGATCGCTATCCATCTCGTCTGGCGCCACCCAGACCAGTCTCACACGGCACGTAGGTCACTATTCCCATGGACCGCATCATGTATTCATTTCTGACTAATGACCCCGCTGTCATTGTCGCTTCGGGCCGTTCCAGCCACTTCTTCGTTTCATGATTATCTTTGATTGACAGCTGCCTCTGATCAACATTGATCGACAGATCCACAGCGGATGTGACTCGTTTCGACTCATCCCGAGTCTCTACAATTCCCCGAGTCACATCTCCTTTTATCCCTCGTTCTCCCGCCCCTTCTACGGGTTTCCATGACTTTCTATGACTTGCGTATATAAACCTTAGTCTCTACGCTTGTACACCTTAAGCTAGAGCTACTCAATCACACTCTTGAGATATCTCCTATGCTCGATCTCCCAAGACCGGGATAAGACTCGTCCTCCTCGGACTCATCGTATCCTTCGACGCTGAGCATGCTCTTCGTGAGCAGATACCTTGCCCGAAGGTCTTCGTCGTACTGAAGCGTCAAGGACGCTGGTACTCCTCAGTCCTTAGAATTCCCCTTGAGTCTATGCTCAACCCTACCCGGGCCAAGAGTAACAGAAACACTTTGGCCCATCCACAATGATAGGCAATTGAAAACAGTAACACAAAAACCCCATCACAACCTTTGTTATCCCATCTGATATACAAACCATCAGCATGGTCAACTGGGCATCAAGGGTGTCCATGGCCATTTGGTACAACTATCTGGAGCCACAAGAATATCCCCACCCCACAAGGGTGAAGTACACATGGTGGAGGGTAGAATGTTTCTGCTCTGATGGCAACATTCTAGGGTTCCTTCCCCTGCCTGAGAGATATAGGAAAAGTTGGATTCAACTCTGCTATTTGCTAATCTAATGGATGTCAGAGTGGAAGGCCTGGGAGATGAAACTTGAAGGGCCATAGTGCATCTCTCAAAAACTTGCCAGGTTCCTGAAGGATTGTGCCAACAATGCTCTCATTCATTTTATCAAGTACATAACCATTTGCTGCCTTGTCATCAAGGAGCTTCTTGAGCACAACATATTAGAAGATGGATCCAACAAACTCCAGATATTCAATGAAGATCTGATTTGCAACAGCTTCAATCTGCTCTGGGTCAACTTGAATGAGGTTCCCAAAAGCCAGTGGGAGTACCTTCTTTTAGACCCAGTGCATGAGTACAACTGGTCCATTTTTAGTGAGTCATGAAAATAAGAATCCATCTGCTGTCTGCTGAATGAGATTTGCTGCAGCCTGGAAGAACATAGAGTTGCTCATCCCTGATGAATTCCTCACCCTACTGATGATGCCTGGCAATACCTGGGTTGCAGGCAGGATCAACCACTTTGACTTCCAACACTCCTTTGATGAGAGCTATGTGGACATCCTGGCCTTCTACAACAACAAAGTGCTCAGACCTGCCATGGATGATATGTCCTACTCTGGTGACAACCTGATCCTTCCAGATGCATGCCACAATTCCAAAGGCCATAAGCCAGTTGTCCAGTTTCTTATAGAGGATGAATTTGATGCACAATTCAGATACCCTCAGTGAGTAAAATATGAAGCTGCTCTGCAACTCTGCTGATGCACATTGCAGCACACCCAAGGTTCAAGTTGGGTAAGTTCAAATGGCTGTATGCAGACAAGTGTCACTGAAAGCCATTTTCCCTCAGGCCAAGCAGACTAGCAGATCTAGTGTTTTAAGGTCCAGTCATATAACTGGTAAAAAACCTTAACTGGACTGAACCAAACCACTTTGTAACTGCCCAAGTGGTCCAGTTACAGCCAGTTATGGTTTGGTTATGGTTAAGGTTACAGAGATCTTCAAAAAAATCAAAACCGGTGAAAAACCAGTCATAACCAGTTACAAACTGTAACCGGCGGGGAACTCTGTGTAGCCCTAACTCACCTACATTCCCCCGATTTTCCCATATTTTTTCCATATTTTTACATCCACATCTGACCTTGCTATCAATATTTTATCATTTTAGTACTATAGAGGGCAAGATTGATTATATCTCGTCCACATAGGAACCAATTGACGTAACAATTGGACGGATCGACAGCTAGGGGTCATTACTACATCCGGTACAGCCACCACTAAGCACACAGATCACTTCCTAACAAACACAAAATTGATTACATTGACCATTTATAGTACAATCTTAGATAGAAACTTAAAATGCTCATATCTCAGGATCGTGTGAACGGATTAACGTAAAAGTTTATTTGGCAGACAGCCACGAATGTCTATTATCTTTCAGGATGGTCATAACTGGTTATAACTGGTTTGTGAACTGGTAAAAACCAATTGTAACTGGTTTTCATCGGTCCAGTCCAGTTTTTTCCCTAATAAGGAATTTCTTTAACCGGTTTGGTTATGGTTATGCCTAAAAAAGGCAAATAACCGGACTGGACCGGACCTTAAAACACTAAGCAGACCAGCCTCCAGTGGATGCTGATGAAGAGCCAGAGGCAGCAGAATGGTCATGAGTCCAGTGCACTCATGTAGGGTTCTCACTGAACATCAAAGCAGGGTCCCATTGACAAGTGGGTCAGCACATCAGCCATCAATGGATGTTGACCTAGAGCCAGAGCCAGCAGAGCCTTTGTGAGTCTGGTGCCCTCATGCAGGTATTCTTATTGAGCATCACTGCAGGGACCCTTTAGCAAGTGGCTCAGCATATCAGCCATAAATGGACATTGACTTGCAGCCAGAGGCAGCAAAACTTTTGTGAGTCCAGCACACATGCAGCAGCATGCTCACTGAGCACCAAAATAGGGGCCCCTTGGCATCATATGATGAAATCATGGACAACAAACAAATACAGGCAATCATGGCAAGTTTCATCTGATCTGATGCTGAGGTGCTCAATCTTGCCCAAGTGCACAACTGCCTCAAAACAGCACTAGGGCCTCAGTATGACACAGCTGTATGGGAATGGCTCTTGGATGCCCTCCATGTTGAGCCAGATGAAGTGTCTCTGATGAGTGTTGAACAAGCCTTCCAAGCTTATGGTCCAGGGGCCAAGGGGGTGGCAGACTATTGTAATAGGATGAAAGCCCTCCTCTGAGCCTGACAGAATGCCATGCATGCCTCTTTTTTTTTCATGTAGCTATATCAATCCATGCTGTGTACTACCTATCTAAGTGTAATTCACATTGAGTTTTTGCTGGCCATCATGATTGTTGGTTGGTTGACTTTGTCCTGCAAACAACATCACAGCTCAGCAGACCTGGCTTCATCCAAGAATGCAACAATTTGATAGGTATGTAGTCTGGGTATATGGAAATAAGATGGCACTAGTAGTACAGAATCTATGCTGATATGTAGGTAGTGTTTGGATGTGAGGGCAGTGGGGCAATGCCATGAGATGACTTATTAGGCAATAAAACTAGGAGGGAAGGAAAACGAAACAAGGAAGTGATATGGAAAGGGGGCAAGAGAGGGGGAGAAGCAACAATGGAGCATGGCAGAGCTGCAGTCCATCTATGCCATGTTTGATCTGTTGCTCCACACTCATGGGTAGCTTATTGCTGAGCACAATAGTGGAGCAATAACTGAACACATGTTGTGCTTTGACAAAGCCATTAAAAAGTGCACTTTTGATAGCATGCATGCAAGACTCTTCTCTTTAGCCATACACCATGCCAAAAGAGAAAGGCAAGGCAAAGATCATGTTATGAATTCCCCCTCCACATCCCTATGAGAAGTGTGACAGCACTCATGCAGGGACAAGCCAAGCAGCTAGCAGTGTAGACATGGGCAGCGATATGGACATTGATGATAGGTGTTCTCCTTACATTGTGATCTGGGTCATGGACCAAGTGACAGGTTTTCAGATTAGCAGGGCTCAGAACTCCCCTGCCAACCAGCTTCTTACCATGTCCAAGGTGTACTGCTGCTTTCATGGGGATCACATGGGGGAAAAGGAGAATGTCTGCAGTGACTGCAGTGCATATGTTTGTGAGCAATCTATGAGGTATGGCAGGGGGTGCATCTACTTGGATATGATGCAAGCAAATGTTCTGTTTCATTATATTCTATGTGATGCAAAACATTGGCATTGGCAGGACAATCACCCTAAAGCTGGCCTCCCTGTGAGCAGCTGCCTTATTCTGACCTTGGGGTTGTGAGTTGACAGAATGCAACAGTATGGCTTTCTTGGATACAGAGGTAGAAAGCAGGTAAAGCTGACATGGCCCCTCATCCTCATGAACATGGCCCTTGCAAGCAGTGTTGAGAACTTTATAGCAAACTTGCTGAATCTGGACTTCTAGCACCAATACCTGGCATTATTGGACAATGTGAGTGGCCCCTGAGTTTCATATTTCTACAGCTGGATCTTATGGGCAGGCATGCAGCTGCCACTTGTCAACATAGCACTAAAGAGCAATGCACAGAGTGTTACCCTGAAAAGGATGGAGCCAGCATGCAGGTTCATCACCTGATCAATCAAGTCAATGTTATTGGTGAACATGTTCTTTATTTTGGATATGCATGCAGATATCCTGAGGGGCAGGCTGTTACGCTTGGCCCGGGTAGGGTCGAGCGTAGACTCAAAGGGGAGTTCTGGGACTAAGGAGTACCAGCATTTGTGACGCTACAGTATGACTAAGAACCTTCGGGCGAGGTATCTGCTCACGAAGAGCACGCTCAGCATCGAAGGATATGATGAGTCCGAGGAGGACGAGTCTTATCCCGGTCTTGGGAGATCGAGCGTAGGAGTTATCTCAAGAGTAAGATTGAGTAGCTCTAGCTTAAGGAGTACAAGCGTAAAGACTACTGTTTGTATCCTCGGGCCATAGAAGGTGGTGGAACCCTATGGAACAAGCAGGTAAACGAGGGATGAAAAGAGATGTGACTTGGGGAAGCGTAAGGACTTGGGATGAGTCAAAACGAGTCACATCCGCTGCAGATCTGTCGATCAGTGTTGATCAGAAGCAGCTGTCTATCAAAGATTATCATGAAACAAGAAGCAGTCAGAACGACCCGAAGCGACAATGACAGCAGGGTCATTAGTCGGAAATGAAGAGTATGATACGGTCCATGGGATAACTACCGATGAGCCGAGAGATAGGGGCCTGGGTAGCGCCAGGCGAGATGGATAGCGATCCGTGGAGACTAAGCTAAGTTAAAAAGAAAAGAAATAAACGGGGCCAGGTCAAATCGTAACACAGGCTACAATAAGTCAGAAGGGTGACAGGGATGCAATTGGCCCCAGCTAGCAAGATGCTGTCTACATTTTGTGGAAAGCTGTTTCTAGGTGAGATCAAGCAGGCTGCCAAAGTTGCTTGTGGATTCAAACTGCTGGAGAACCTGGGCTGATACAAAGACTCTCTGTTTTACTGGGGCAGATAGAGAGGGCTCATGTTGGTGACCTGCAGTCCAACAGTATGGATGTGAGATGGGTTCAATGACCTCAAAAGATTGGTAGAATGGTAAGGCTTCCAACCCTCCACATGACTAGAATGCTGAGATACCTTGTAGGGATGAATTCAATCTCATGTTTGTATTCAGGGGCTCTTTGACAATCTCAAACTACATGAAGGAGACAATCAGCCAAGCCATTGAAGGAATTGTAGTTGACAACACAGGGGACATCTGAGAGACCATGTTGTAGGTGGCAGGAAGAGACTTGAAGCAGCTGCAGATGAATAGCATGGTCATGATTTATAGGGAGTGGGGTGGAGAGGTCAAGTGCAGGCAGATCAAGCTGCACTCTCCCCTACTCAAAGCCTGGGGATTGGAATTCAGCACATGCAAGAAGGAGAGATACAGGCTGACTGCATACAACTTCAACATCAGGGACAGCAATGGCAGGGTGTGAGTCACCTATAGGCTCTGTCATTGGCAATCAGCCACATCGAGGCCTGATGACCTGAAGGGACTGCTCTTCAGATTGAGCAGTATGATCTCCAATGTGTTTTGGCACAACTATCCACCTTGTGTGGAGTTATAGGACACCTTCATGAGAGTCACAAAAGCAAAGGCAGTATTGGCAGGAGGAAACATGGAAATGAGATAGGCAAGCTCACACCATGTTCTTACTTTGTTTAGCCTTGCAATGCTGCTACATTTACATAGAATTACATTTGCAATCTGAACATGAATAGTGTGGGGTGAAGTCTGCCAAAATAAAGAACCCACTTCTCAGGACACACAAATTCTCTCCACACACCACCATTGTGTGTTCTGAAATTTTATTTTTCAAACCCTTCAACTCCAACTATGATAGCAATAGGTAGGGTCAAACTTGAACTTAAGAGGGGGAGGGGGGGGAGCTGGATGGAAGTGGGTAAGCAGGTGCAGAAACTGCTGAGATGTAGCATTTGGATGGGGCAGATGAGAGTGGCCTAGTCCATGGGATTGTAAAATATATAAAATGTGCTTGTGGGTCAAGGAGGGTTTGGCACCTTGAATTCATAGTGTTTGATGAGCTGACACGGATGTGAAAGTGCTTCTTCCTTGCAGTTTACAGCATGCTGCATTATGGCTTCCATGATAGTACATTTCAGCTCATACCTACCTTTATTGTGTGAGATGGGTGATGGCTGTAGTAACATGGATTGATAGTCTGGATAGCTCTAATAGCAGTAAGATGAGTGCTCACATTTTCTCCTTCCATCAGGTGTGCCTCTTATTTGTTTCTTGTTGATGACAGCTTAGATTTCAGATTGTGCAACAAGTTTATTTCTTAACACTCCATTGTCTGACTTGGACTTCTCTTCATTGGTTGACAGGTCAGTCAAGCTGTCATATATTGATTAATAGACTCATTTGTATTGTTTGTTTCATTGTAACTTTCAGGTTGCCTGTTGATCTTAAAACCATTTCTAACCTAACCTAACCACCCAATCCAGGTATATGCACCAGTGACCAAGTGCAGATGACAACCATGGCCAGCTCACACTCAATGTGACATTTGCTACTACATCATATGTTGTCTGAGAAGATGCTGGACAGGCTTAATAAATAGAAAATCCCAAGTACAAAGTGTTCAGGCATGAGATAGTAGGCCAAGAGTGTTGGAAAGGGAGAGAGGGCCCTCTGATAATGATCTAGTGGGGCTCCATCCTAAAAACAAAAGAATCTGAGGATATCTTGTTTAGCAACATGGCAGATGGCAACTGCCTTGATGGGATAATATCAATCTCATCTAAGCTGCTGTGGTGTGGGTATGATGGACAGTCTGATAATCAAGGTAGCACCAAATGCTAGACATAGATGGTCCTGAAAGTCTCTGAGAGGCAAGCAAAATGAGAATTGCCAACTATTCCTGTCCTCATCATACTCAAATAGTGGAATGAGGTGAGTATCAATCTTGTTGAGTCCTGAGGTAAATCAAACTGCTGGAGAAAGAACACATGGCAGGCATGATTTTGCTGTGGAGGGGAAATGCAATGGAGTGATGTAGTCAGTGATGGCTGTGGACATGGCCTGGAAAACAAACAGGCAGGTTCATATTAGATCACTTGGGGAACTGATGTCGATGAGGGATGGTTTGTACTTGCTAGGATGATGTGATATGGTGGAAATGTGACTGTTTGACTTATGAGTGCATATACACATTCAGGTACCACTGAGTCTTCTAGGTCAGGTCTTGATGTTTTCAGATCAAGGTAGCAGGTTCTTGTGGTCAATAGGACATCTGTGGTAACTGTGGAGTGGTGTAGAATGATATAGGTATGTCATCTAGTAAAGACGTTTGCTATGGTCTGAGAGATGGGAATAGGAACAGAAATGGGAATGGGAACAGGAACAGGGACAGGAATGGGGACAGGGACAGGCATGGGCATGGGCATGGAAATCAGCATGGGCATGGAAATGGGCACAGGCACAGGAATGGGCATAAGCACGGGGATGCCCAGTGGATTGATCTGGAAATGGGAGTAGGAACAGGAACAGGAATGAAAATGGAAATGGAAATACCAAGAGGGGGGGACCAGGAACAGTCAGAGGGATGTCAGGCAAGGGAACAGGAAGTCAAGCAATGGGAACAGAGTGGAGAACAGGGACAGGGATGATTGAAAGGGGTTGGCAAGCCTACAAAGAGTGATGATAGCAGGCAGGAACAGGGATGGTGTCTGGTACTGGAGATAGTGACACATATGAATAGGATCAAGAGAAGTGGCAAAAACTTCATGATCTCCAACTGACAGATGTGGAGTGGGCTCACATCTCACTGTTACCTGGTTTGCTCATAAAGTCTAAATATGCCCAATGATCTTTTACCTTCAATAGTGGCCCTGCTGCCCACCTTGCTCTTTCAGCTCTTGAATCCTTGCACAAGGAATGGTATACATCAAGTATGAAGGCAGAATACATAGATTTTTGGCCTGCATTTGAAGCTGGGATCAACAAGGTCACCAAATACTATGATAAGACAGCTGATTTGGATGCATACATTATGGAAATGTATACATTGCCATAATGAATAGTTATACTGCCATTTGCTTACAATTTATAGTGCTTGATTCCATCCAAAAATGAAATCATATACATAAGTGTTGGGGGGGAGAGATATATAACAAGGCAATGAAACATGCAGAGGAGCTGGTATGTTATCATTGTTGTCAGTATAGCTAATCTTCTTCACTGATTCACTATATTACAAGGAATGATATCTGGAACTAAATGGTACTGTTGTCATCAAGCTGATCAAGCCCCTTAAGATGATGGCAGCATATGGCAAGATCAGTCAGTTGTTACAGGAGTTGTCAGATGACAATGACAACACACTGCCAAGTTCTTGAATACATACTGATCCTCAACAACCATGGCTGCAGGAATTCCATGGATACCTTAACTCAAAGGATCAGCTTGCCTCTGGTATAATTGTACAGTGGTGGGAACTCAATGCAGCCAAGTATCTAGTATGGAGCTCTTTGGCTCAAGACTATCTCTCAGTAATGGCAACTTTGGTATCCAGTGAACAGGCATTCTCATTATCTGCTATTACTATCACCAAATGATATAATTGATTCAGTACTGATATTGTTGAAGTGCTTCAATGTGTCATATGCTTTATTTGGTGAGACTTGTTGTTCCATGAGGTACAGGATCCCTCAGTGTTATTGGAGTATGATAATGAAGAGTTGGTTCTTGAGGTGGATGATAGTGATATTGATGTGTCAATTTTTGAGTAGCTTTCTTGTGTCACTCAGCTTGTTCTGTACTATTGCTATCATACATTGAATGTGCAAAGCTGGGGCTTAAGTTGGGCCAGGCCTTGGGCCCTAGTAAGCCATCAATAGGGGCTCATGCTTCAAATTTTCCAAGCCTGAGCCCTGAAAAGCCAGGCCTGAGGTGGGGCTTTTGGGCTGTGCTGGGCCTGGCACAACACTAGCTATGCTGGACTACCACACCCTGTATAGTCACATGGCTCTTATATCACATCTTACTGCATAGTGCTATATGGTGATCATGTACATTACATGGTGCTATGTATAGGGGGGATGTCAATGAGCACAAATAGCTCTATATAGACTACATAGGCCAGTGTAGACTTCTCCTTTTTTCCTGATTTGAATATTTATATATTGTGCTTGACCACTTGTTTACATCCAGAAAGCAATTGAAGAGCCACCATCCAAGTTCATCCTTGGACTTGGGGGCAAAGAAGAGGAAGATGGGACTGACCTTGACAATGATACCCAAATCTGCAGTTGTCATGTAAGGAATTGCTCATTAAAGTATTCATCCTGAATGAATGTCTCCTTCATAGGCTATCACAAAAGGCATGATAGCTGCTTGCATCAAAGGTGGCATGACAATCTAGCAGATCTCAAGATGAAGACAAAGGCAGAAGCAGGATGTGGTGGTTGTATGCCCTTTGTCACTAACATATTCAAGGTACAGCTAATAATCATTGATTCATCCCCTCATGGCTTAGACCACTACTCATATTCAATTTATATCAGGGCACTTCTGACCAATACTACAAGCCAGTGTTTAATTGTGTGCCAGAGAGTGTATCAGATGCCTGGTAGATTGACTTGAACTGTTATCCATCAGAAGCACTTCTCAAGAGTGCCATTGCAAAGGGTGCTGCCACTCCTGGTGGCCTGTCTACTTCTGCTAGTGTTCTCCCCTCCATGCAATAGTCTTCTCTGGGCCCTGTTCATGTCACTTCAGCAGTTGTCAGAGGAAGTGGTCAAAGACCTGGAAAATCATGGAAGGAGTTTTTTGCTTGGAAGTCTCTGGCATACTCAGCCATTACAGAAAAGGAGTCTTCTGGAGACAAATGAAAGCATGAGCAGCATGTCAAGATTGCTAGTGCTGGTGAAGCTCCAGGAAAGAATGGCACCTTCCTGCTGTTCTCTCCTTGATAGCCCCTGTTCTTCAGTGTTGAATGTCAGAGATCAACTTCACATCACTAGTGACATCATTGCCCTATAGAATGTGCCACAGTTCATTCTCAAATTCAAATAATAGACTTACCATTAATTTGGAAATCACCTTATATTGTCACTACAGTCCATTTTGAGCTCAGATGTGGATAGGCCCATCACTTGTAGGAGGAGATTAGCCTATTGGCCTCCACATTGCTGTAAACAATGATATGTGGAAGTACCACAAGTCATGAATTAGGTTAACACATGCACCACAAACTTTGTTTATATCTACCCTTCCTCTCCATCAACCCATTAATAAATCTTGTCAAGCATCCCTCCATATCCACAGCCTCCACTCCTATCTTAACCCATTCTCTCTCTTGCTATGGCACAAGCTGTTGATGTGATCCATCCCTCTCTCCAGCACCTCACTCTCCTGGAAGATGTGTTCCAGGAGATCAATCTTTCCAAGATAGAGAAGGGTTATGATGCCTGGGACCCAATCTTAGACCATTTCAAGTTCCCTGATCTGATCTGAATGCATCTACACTATCCTGATGCTAGACCAGCTGTCTATTGGAGTGTAGAAGGTGAAACTGTACTCATTGACATCTCTTCTGTCATTTATTCTCCTAAGTGCCCAACATTCCATGATCAATTTTTAAATCACACCACTTGCATCATGGATCCAATATGCATCCAGTGGATCAAGGCTGAAACCTGGGCTACCAAAAACACTTTTGCATTTTGAGGGGAACCCATCTCATCTATTTATGAAGACACTGGCTATCCATTTTCATCTGCCACTTATGCCTCCACTCCCAACTGTGCTGTCCATGGTCAAGGTTATGAGATCTTCCAGTGAGATCACCTGGTTTCATTCAATCACATCCCTGTTGGATCTTTCTCTCATCATGTGAAGACCATGATTGAATCCTTCATCCCAAACCTTCTGATTGATCATACCAATATCAACCCTAGTGACAACAATTTTATTGCAGATATTATATGTCAGCATGAATGGAATAGGCAGATGGATAGATTCTGGAGGGTGAAGTGGAACTACAAGCATACTTTCTATCATCCTTTTATTTGCTCACTAACAAAGGAACAACTTGTTGATTTCAGATGCTTCAGGGCAGAGAATCAGAGAGCACTTACTGGAATTGAAGCATCACTCCCATCATTGTCCATCTAGGAGGTCAGAGATGACCTACAGCAGTACATGTAGTAGACTTAATAGTTTGATAGCTTGGAGTGTTGTAATGGCTTGGTCACTGTAGTAGCAATATTGATGGGTCACATTCATTCTTATTTTCAAGTTATCAAAACTGGTGCAGTCCCAGCTTTCATTCAGTAAGATATGTATCTCTGCATGAACTCAAACTATGACATATATTATTATCTAAATCATGTTAATATTTTATGTTCTTGGATTGCTTGCACTTGCATTCTCATAGTTAACATTCCTGACAGCCTTTCATCTTTGAAGCCCATATCCAGCATCACACACCTTGCATGGCAGTAGGATCATGATTCAATCCCAGTGAAAACTGGTTATAACAAGGTAGCATCAGATATAACCAAATATGTACCAATCAATAATTAAGATGTGATTAATATCTGATGGTATTCTCCCTATAAAGTGGGAGTTATTTAAGATTTTTTCAATATGAAGGGGCAGAATGAGGTATGAACAAATCTCAACAGTTCATATGTTATGATTTCTATCCATTCTGATTCATACACATGAGACTCAAGCTTTATCTAGCCATATATAACAACATATCAATTTCATATAGCATTTCATATCTCACTATACCTGTTGATACCTGTAAATGCTTGCCATCTCACCATATATAACCACAATAAAATATCAATTGCACATAGGATACAAATAATTACATATTGCCTGATAGAATAACCAGTACCATGATCCAGACTGCTGCTGGAATAATACCAGAAGTGTGTACAGAATAGGGCATGGGAATGCCTGCTAGACTATGGTGGCAGTGACTAGAGTAAATGGTGGCATATGAGAGTAAACAGTAGTGAATGAGGCTGGACAAGGGGAGGCCCAAGAGGTGACAGTAACCAAATGCAAATGAGAGTGAGTAAGGCCAAACAAGGATAAATGAGACAAAGCTGGAGTGACTGAGCACAAATGGAAGTGTGTGAGGCCAAATAAGGATAAACAAGGGGAGGCTGGAATAACTGAGTGCAAATAACTGTGGGTGAGTACAAGTAAGGGCAAACAAGGTGAGGCTGAATGAGGGGAGGCTGGAGCAACTGAGTATGAATAATAGTGAATGAGTGCAAATGAGTGTGAGCAAGCAACCAAAAGAACTGACACACAACTGAGTGAGAATAATAATGAGTAACTGAGTATGAATGGGAATGGGCAACTGCAAATGAGGGTAGATGACTGCAAAGGAGGAGAGGTGGGAGGTGAGAGTATATGAAGCTAAACCAGAGACAATGAATGTGGACAAGAGTGTACAAGCACAAATGATCCAGAAACAAGACCAACTGAGTGCAAACAATGGCAAACAACAGGCTCTGAGCACAAATAAGAGTGTACAAGCATGAAAATACTCACCAGTGGATTGGCCCATTGTATGCATCCTTGTTCCAAGTTTTTCTTGCTATCTAATAAATATTGTGAACAAAAGACTTGAAATTATTGAAATTACTTACTAAATCATTGGCCTCATTATTATATGCCTGGAATAGATATAGTCAGACACTGAAATGAGGCAATGATAAGTCTTGATGCTTCTTCTCACTCAGTGAGTCCCAATACTCTTTGAACTTGGTGGTCATTCCATAAGTTCCTAGCAACAATATCAGTGTCTGATAGAAATGTGTTATGTCTTTACCTTCTATTCTGTACTGGACCAGGACACATCTTGGCAATCTTTTTGAGCTGGTAGAGGGAATTGGCTGAGAAAAATGTGTGATGAGCTCATGACCACTTGGAATAGATATAATGTTGGTGATAGTCATATTGGTAGGCATGGCAATACCAAGCTTGGCAGTGACACCTGCAAGAGCATCACTGATAGGTTATCTAGTAGGGTCAGTATGATGTAGATGTACAAGATTACTTACAGTGGATTAGAATATTCTATTATAGGTGCATTGGGGCTTTGACAAGTCAATGTCAGCTTGAGGTTTTAATAAAACTGTTCTGGAGGAGGCGAAGGAGTGTCTTGGTCTCATCAAGGTCATTTGGGCTAGCATATATAATGTGAAGTTGTTTTATATGCTCAATAAAGAACATACCTCTAGAGAAAGGTTTTCTTTGTTTTGGAAGGATTTTCATTTACCAAACTGCCACTGGGCATCTGGGGCATCTTGTACTTGCTTGACCAATGCTTGTAGGGTAGCTGTTCATTGCACTGCATGAGAGACAGTGATTGGGGCTGCTTTGAAATTCAGAGAAGCCTGATTGGTGACAGCAGTATTTGAGACAAGCAGGTGGATGGCATCTACTGACAATGTGTGGGCAGGTTTGATCTTGGTGTGCTTGTCCTCACTGGCCCATCAACCAAATGCCTATAGAAGGTAGTCTTAGAGAGGAGATGAGGCTGTCTATTATAGCACTTATGACATTTGCACACCCACTGCTTTGCATAGTTCAATGGACCTGCTTCCATTCTATAGTAATGATTAGTAGAGTAACAAGCTAGATGGTACAAAATGATATGGCAAAATTTGCATACCTAGTGGGTGGATAGTAGCAGGATGTCTGGATGTCTGATACATGCTTTTATGACTTGGAGGGCTTGCTGTCATAGATTGTTGATCATGCAGTGTAGCTGCTATGCACCAATGCAAGGCACCATGTTCAATGTGTCAATTAGTAATGCAACAAGACAATCAATATTGATATCAGGCCATTGTGATAATCATAGTTGCAATGTTGAGCACATGTAGATTATATAGTCACTGGGCATGTTTACATTTGGTAACATTTGGTGGCACCTGATTATAACCAGTTTCTGACTGACAAAAGAGGGATGGTGTAGTTTTTAGAGCTCACTAAACAGCCCAATATCATTTGAACATCCAAGAGTCCATACAAAATAAATAAATGGAATGAAGTACATGTCTAAATTTCTGTACTATCTGTGTTGTGGAAGTGTACATAAAGGTCATAGTACTCCTGGCTAATGAAATGTAACATTTGTTGTCTAACAATTTGGACTTGTTGAAATTTTTGAGTTGCATGTGTCATGTGACTCAGTGCTTTGTTTGGTTGTGCATCCACCATGATATGGCACAGCTAGCAGCAATCCCCTTCCCTTATCTGCTTCCACTTCATTGCCCCTCACTCTGTCATGTCGAACACTATGGAGTGTTTCCCAGCTGCCTGTAGTTTACTATGGACAGTTTCCCTTCCTCACTGTCCATGGTATACCATGGGCAGTGTCTTGATGTCATCCATACATGTGGACCATTTGTCAGCTGCAATTGTCCTCATTCACTCTTTGGTATTGTGTCCTGCATGCTATAGCTCTTCAGTGTTTACACTAACAAGCTTTCTCCTCAACTTTGTGAACTGCCCAACTCATCAGTGTTTATACTGAGGAGTTTCACCTGCTTGTCATAGCTCATTGGTGTTCACACTGATGAGCTTCATCCCTCATCTCAGGAATTCCCTGTCATCTTCTTCCCCTCATCTTGCAAATCTCTTGTCACCTTCTTCCCTACCTGGTAAGTCCTCATTGCCACCCTTATATAGCTGACAATCATTGATTCATCCCCTGATAGCTTAGATCACTGCTTGTACTCATAAGCTTTCATGCATATTTTTTGGTGTTTACATCAAAAAGCTTCCCTTGCTACCCTGCCTGGTACTTGCTTTCTATGCTACCACATTTCATCATCCTGTTATCACTATATCTGATGTCTCCATACACTGTCATACTTGACATTGGTGAGTGCAAGCTATCTTTGAATCTGTCACATGCATTCATGATGTTTGTTTTCAACTTTATATCCTGTAGTTACCTCATTAGCATTCACACTGACAAGCTCTCTTGTTATTCATCCTGCCATTCTCTGTCACCTTGTCCCCCCTTCTGTTTTACTGCAGTAAGCTTGACTCCCTCCCCTGAGTCTTTGATCCAGACACTGATATGTATTTTTCAGTCTCTAGTAATGTATGTCTTTATCTTCAGTGGCCATGTTATTGTCTCCCCCAACATGTTGGTACCACCTCCTGCTGTCTGTCTTCCTTCCCTCAACGGAGAGAGTGTGGATGGGGCATTATTCTCTGGTCACAAATTTTGTGCCATGTCTGCAAACTATCCATAACTTCTATCCCCCCTCTGCCATCTCCTTTGCCATAGCCCACTCTTCTCCTGCCTTGTCTATAGCAAGAAAAGCCTGCTGATCATTCACATATGTACCCTCTACCAGTTGAGACCTGATCTCTTGGATAAGTGAATTGCCCTCAACAATTTCCTTACCAATGTCTTCCACATGCTTGGGGTGATGGCTGCTATAAATGTTGTGTTGATGCTTATTCCACATACAATCAATTATGGAAAACCTTAGGAGGCAGAGAAAGCTGCTCATGGTGCTGCATCTCATGTGCTGCATCACTTCCAGCATCTTATTACCATGACATTGTGGGCCATGAGTGCATATTCAGTAGAGATTGATCAACCTGAACCATGTTAGGTCAAAGTTCTGATGGATATCTGGTTTCCACCTGCAATGGTTGAGATCCTCAAAGACTCCCTGGTTGGAACATTTTCACCAATGACTCTGAGAGTTGGTACTGCTGTGAATCTATTTGATATGGAATGTTGCATCTGTGTATAGTGAATGGTCCAGGTTCATGTCTCCATCTACATTATCTGGGGCTGCTGTGATAGGCAAGGGAGGTAGTTCTTCCAGAACCTCCCAGTCACTTGTTTTGCTGGCAAGTGGGTCAGGGAAAACTGCTATCCACATGATGAGGACATTGCATGTACTATTGCTCTGGCAGACCAACCTGTTCCATGGTGTACCTTGCCTCATACCCCTTGCAGATTTCACCAGTAAAAAAGTAAAACTTGGCAAGACTATTTCTCCACTAGGAATTTTACAACAAGGAACAAACAAGGAAAAAGAGGCACATGAGACTGAAGAAGTGCTACAATCCTTTCATGGATGAATGGGACATATGTTCTGAATTTGACCCTACTACTCCTCTGGCAAGTGACATTCTCAAGATTGACTTTGGTGACAATGAAGGTGACTGACATGCACCCACCCAATTCTATGATGTACTGAAGCCCAATCCATTGGCCCATCAGGCTGCAAAATTTCTTGGTGATGACATTCCTCAGTCAGAGTGCTTGGTGTTTTCCATTTTGGATGATATCCTACTACAACAATGCTATGGATTTGTGCACTCCCCTTCCACATACCTTCCCCCTCTGGTACCATCACTGAACTTGCAATAAAGGTCTGTGAAGGTCAAGCCACCTCTTGTTACAGCCACTATCATAGCCTCAGGAGACTATAGTAATTTTCCCCTACTTTCTCCTATTTTCCCTGGCTTTCTACAATAACTCTCGCATATAGCCCCTATCTATAGCCCCTATAATCCGAGAGCACTATATGCTCAAGTCCAGACTCTTAGTCCCAAGCCTAGACTACTACATGGCCTACACATGTTAGTCTAGTCCTCCTTATGGTACAGTACCCTACACATGGTTACTAGTACCCTACACATGGCTAGTACTACCCTACACATGGTCACCCTACATATGTTAGTCTAGACTCCCTCATGTACATAGCCTTCCACATAGCCTTAGCCTCACCTAGTCCTCACTCTAGCATAACATATCATAGATCTAGTGTACACACCTGTAAACTCCTAGACACTATATAAGCCTCCTAGGACTTGACTGGCCCCCCAGTCTTGTCCTCTTGGAGTTCTCCCTTACACTCCAGTGCCACAAGTCACCCCTAACTTGACCTCTTGAAGGCTTAGCACCCTAGTAAGGTGTTCGGTCATTTCACCTCTTTTTGATGACTTGTAATTAACCAACATAGTTGTAATACACATATCACATGCATTACCCACTCCTCATGCACTGAATCAGGAACTAAATAACAGCCAAGTGCTGAGTGCCCACTGAGCAGCTTATGGGTCCAGTTGCTTTTTTTCATTGTGAAAATTCTACCTTCAAAAATTTCAATACACTATAAGCTGGTTGAACAATGAGGAATGATAGAATCTCAGAACCAATCCTGGTTCCATGTTGGCTAGTAATAGGCCAGTCAGTGCCTACCACACATGGTAAGTAACTGAGTTACTTGAATGGATGTGATGCCCATGACCATAGTCAATACAGGTTTCCATCTGACATGCAATGCAGATGAGGGACCATCATGCATTTCTGATTCCATAACCTTCATCCAGCAACATGTCTCAGCCATTGCCCAGTCATAAAAGCTTCTTTGTGGGTGGGTTATATGTGGGGATCAGAATCATACAATGGCTTGGCTTCAACCTTCAGCTATTTCATCTTGATATGTAAGCCTAGAGCCTTGGTGCTTTCTTAAATTTCATACTACTCAGCTCTGACAGCTGTATTCACCTAGCCTCTTCTAATGTCAGGGGACAAAAGTACCAGCCAATGTGGTATCACTTCTTGGAAGGCTGCCTTTATTTCCTGCTCTGATGACAAAGACATCCTTTGGGCAGTCCATGAAATCACCAAAGAGTCTGCAATGCAATACAAGGTTAGGTGGGCTGGAACAGATTCCCACACTGGGAAGCCTTGGCCTTAAAGTTGGGTGCTGAAATCTGACTGCATAGATGATCTTGTGGTCAGTTTGGAGGCTAAGATGAAGTCCAGAAAGGAGAGCATGCATGAATTCAGTGGGGCCAGCAGTGAGATTCTAATTTATGATAATGCTCATAGAGGGTACTAAAGAGCATCTAGGTTTGACTAAGATGACCAAAGCATGCCAGCCCCAACCAAAGTCAAAGCAGAAGAAGCATTCTGAGAATCTCACTAAATTGATGAATAGCTGTGATGAGGGCCCCATGGAGATGGCAAAAGTAATGTATTGTTAAAACAGTGAGTGAAATCTTGAGGAGGCTGAAGCACTGCTTAATGCTACTTCTTTAGATAGAGTTAGGTAGCCCCCAGGTTCTCTAATCAAGATTGGGCCACCCCATGATGTGCACAAGGAGCACTCTCCACATATTGCTGTTAACCACACCCAGCTCCCACCTCTTAGCCTAACTTCAGCTCCCACCCCAATAGTCATACTCACTAGTCAATCTCAGGAGGCTCCCTTCCATGCATCTCCAATCCAATACCATAGTGCAGACCTATCTCCAAGCACTTGTGATATCCTGGAAGCTTTTGATCAGATGATGTTACAATTTTCTTTCTTCACCGTTCTACCTTTCTTCTGTTGCACTCCTCTTCTTTATGCACATGAAGAGGCAATCGCTCTACCCGTTACCTTTACTTCTTGATGTTAACCGGTCCCACTCATCTCACATTCTATGATCTCTCTTGTTGAACAGCTCTCTACGTCTCGGACTTATCCCTCCTCCATCGCTTCTCTCATAGCGATTAGTGTCCCCAATCTTTTCCTTTTTCGTCCCTTGGTCCGTGCACAGTTTCTCTAACCTATTTAAGTAGCAATCTCGTTCCTGTAAAACCCATTCAGAATCTGCGCAATATTAGCATAAGCCTTTGAGTCACCCTTGGTCCTTGAGACAAACCGCGCCCACTCTAAAGATATCTCTTCATCGAGCGTGCTCTCCGTGAGCAGATCCCTCTAAAGACTTTAGAGTTATCTCAGTCCTACTTCGTTTGTATGCTACGCGTAACAAAAAATTCTGAATCTCCTCCAGTCCCACCTCTCTAGGTGAAGGACTCCCACCACAGTCATCACGAGCTCACCACAGAAACCACTTGACCCAGAGACCTTCGATATCGAGGTCGACCCAAGAGAGGAAACGAGCACTTCAATCCCTCCTTTCCACAACCCATACCAGACCATTGAACTCCCCCAGAGACCCTCAAAACCCAGACAACAATGCACCACTCCCGGAATTAACCCCTTGACCACCGCCACCCAAACCATTGCAACAACCCAAGTCACCGCATCTACCCCTGCCCCACTTACCATGGCCAAAGATATCGAGTTAAAAGCTGCCCTCCCCACTGACTTCTCCGGAAAACCCACCGATGCCTCTAGATGGATCAAGGCCATGAAGGCCTACTTCGCTCTGAACCCCACTCTGTACTCCACTGATGAGGGAAAGATTATGACTACCCTCAACAAGATGAGCGAAGGAAGAGGAGCCTCCTTCGCCGAAATGTGGTATGACAAGATGGCAGATCCTAACACCAAACCTACGGAGAAGACCTTCTCCTACTTCTCCACCAACTTCGAAACTACCTTTTTCCCCTTCAACACCAAGGCCACTGCCTGCTTGGAACTGTCCAAGCTAATCCAGAAATCCTTCATACGACCTGATGGAACCAAAGACGACGGTTTCCAGCAATACATCACTGACTTCCAGAACCTGGCCTGTAAGACAGGCATCACCGACGACAC
>JBBPSV010000124.1:0-30876 GCA_038093795.1 Retiboletus fuscus
ACCTGGATGTAACACAACCAACTACGCCACGCAAGCTCCGGCAATGGATGGCAGCGACGAAGGGGGACTCGAGTAACAATTCAAGCTATTCAGCGCAATTTGCATCGCTATCCATGCGCTGTTGGACTGAGCGCCAGCACCTTTTATCACCTGTAAGGGGTACAGCATTCGTAAACAATACTTTGATTGACAAAATGCAAAATAAAGCCGTACCTGGTCGTGAAGCTGGCGGTGGCACACTCCGGTGATTCGGCACAGAGACGTTGGTCATAAAGCAACAGACTGCGGCTACCACAGAGTGGCACCATTCGCGCAAATTGAGGCGCACAATGAATATCGCAAACATTGATAACTGTTATCAGCGAACATTGTCTTTCAAGGAGATAACCAGCGTTTGACGCTGCAAAGGGCTGGGTTCGAAGACCCTATCTGCCTCGCATAGGTGCATATGCATCATGGGTGGTATGAGACATCAGTTTCTGGTAAGCACTAATCGGAGCGACGAAGGTGTGAGCGAGGTATTGACGTTGTATTGATGTACGCGATGCGTCTGCGGAAATAAATGGTTGCATCACGCAGAACGGCATGCTGAGAGAGTAGTACTAAGAGACAATGATGGTGAAAGAACGTACCCAAGCCCTATACTACAAGACAAAGTCATGGCAAAGCTTGTGCGGTTGTGGGATGAGTCCTCAAAAGAGATGATATTAAGGCTCCACTGGAAGACCACCGTGAGGTGGAAACACTCGGAAACAGAGTATAATGAACGTATAGATTCGGGGACAAGAAGAGATAACAATACAGGGTAGCGAGGTCTACTATATACATATGCGTTCGGGAACCACTGATGCTCATACAGTGTTGGAATGCGGTGACGTAGGATGGAGCGTAGCTTACATCCACGACAATTACCGTCAATCACCCTCACGTCAAAATGCCAGCCTGGAACCCCGCGGCACCAGTAGAGCGTTATCAACAGGTCGACCAAGCAGCGACATAGGGCTTGAACACACATTTTGGCTTACTACAGTCTAGGCCGCGCTGAAAGGAGCTGAGAACTTGAACGTGGGCATGTGGATGCTGAAGCGCTGAAAGAGCGACTCGTGTAACTTACCGGGCTTGCCAGTCATCGACATTAGGATTGGGGGTGTGGTGTATGGGCCGAGCGGAGCGGACAATCCTTATCGCAATTAGTAGGGGAGACGCGTGGGTGTGCCTTGTAGAGAATTGAACGAAGGGACAAGTCGATGAGGGCCCCACTACCAGTATCTCAGGTCAGTGAGGAGGCAAAGTTGGCGACTGGCGTTGTCCGAGGAAGTTGGTTTTGATCTGGTGTTACAGTGCCTGGGTGACGTAGACGTAGTCGATCTTGTTGTTGAACGTTGAGGATCTTCTTGTAGGAAACGATACCCGATGTTTCTATTCGGGGCGGGCCGACCGTCGCCGCTGGTGGAAAGGTGTAATGTATCATGTAAATAAGACTGTCCCAGTCGAGGCGGATCTGGAGAACGAGTCAGTGAAAGGCTCAGCACGGCCCGCTTGCAACAACTCCGTGTGAGTCCGCATCAGCTCCTAGAACTCGGACTGTAACATTTTACAAATCCTACTGTAAGGCTCCCTCGCAGACATGCGATCGTAAGGGAGTCGTTTTCGCTACTCCATCAAGAGTGCTAGTGCCAATCCACCTCAATGACCGACGAAACATAAGCCCATTACAGGCTTACAGCATGTAAAATCCACATTAGGACTTACTGGTGACCTAATTGTGTTATATTTCGAACCTTCGTACCAGGACAACTTCAACGTTCAGGCGGCATTCCATTGTGCTTAAGCTCCTTTGTCTCCATCTTCTTTGTCTCCATGGACTTTAATGCCGGAACTCCAACGAGCCACTTCCCCACCAACTCTCTTCTGTCCTTGCGTCAGTCTAATCCCCACTCTCCCTTAATTGCATCTCTTGTCACATTCTTATCTTTCTGGTAAAGATATGATCGAGCCCACCCGCCCTGTTTTCATCAGAGTGAAGGGATCAGTTCGTCCCGCCGTTCAACTGGAATCTGATGTGCGTGCAATTTTTTTAATGTCCTGCAGGAACGATTGTCTGAAATGCCTACTAGGACTACCCACTGTTTCATGAAGTATTTCCAATTCGTCGTGAACAGTCGAAACCGCACCTTCGTGGGCCGAGTGCCACAGAGTAAGCAGTGTAACAAATATGCTACTCAGTATTCGCACTCAAGTTGCCCCTCCTGTTAGCTATAAGGCGTACGCTGCGCAATGCCGCCCAACACCTTCTCTTTGTTTGATTGAAGATGATTGCAGCGGGTCTGCTACCGAAAGGTTAGTAGAGTATTTTTGTATCCTTCATATGGTTCAAAAATTTCAGGCCGAATTTACCCGAACCTCCTATATCTAAACACACAGGATCGAAGCGTTGGTCGGCCCGCACCCAAGTTCACACTTGGACATTGAGGAGCCATAATATTTCTTCTGAGATTTCAACAGGCCAACACAACAGCCAGCAGGTGCAGGCAGCCATTCCAGACAAATATGGCGCTGCTGGCAACTCCCACGCAACACTACCACGGCGCTCATGCGCACCATCACCACCCTTCAGCACGTCCCATTCATCACGAGTCCCAGCTCCCTCTGGTTCTGACACACCTACACCTACCTCCTCGATACCAAGACCCCCTGACCATTCCAAAAAGCATCATGATATGAGCCCACCGCATGCAATGCCCAGCAACATCTCTGGCACCACTCAGCCTTTACCGGAGACTCTCACCCTGCTTGATATGCCCACAGAAATTAATGTCGAAGCTCGTGTTTGTCCCACTCCCAGTTCCACTGTCAACACATCTGGTGTTGACAAACGCAAGAGCCCAATATTAGCTCCAACCCCAGTAGGACTTGGCACACCAATGCCCGAGTACCCTCAAATCCATCCACCCTCTCTCAACACTACGTTAGATAGCCCCGAGACTGCGCCAAATCCAGCCAGCCATGATGTGCCGATGTCTGAGCACCCCCAAGTCCATCCAGCCGTTCTCAATTCTACATCAGGTAGTCCAGAGACCGCCCAGAGTCTGGTCGAAGTTGATGCGATGGTTTCGGAGAGCCCCCGTGCTGGTGTTTGTTGCCAAGCCACTCCCAACCTTACGTCTAGTAGCCCAGCTGCAGCCCCGAGTGCAGCCTGCCCCAATGTATCAATGTCCCAAAATTCTCCAATCGACCCAGCTGTTCTAGCTCCCATGTTAGGCAGCATGCAAAGCGCTCCGAATTCAGGCTTTAATGCGCTGGTATCCACAGGTCCTCAAATCCCTGCATCTAGCCCAGCAGCAGCTGAAAATCAGATCGGGCTTAACACACTCGTGGCTGAGAATTCCTGAATTGATGATCGCCCTATTCATCACGCCACTCTCGGCACCACACCCGCTTTCCCAGAGATCAATCAGCATCCGGCCAGGTCTGATGTTCCTATGTACAATAACAAGGAAACCCATGTTCGTGCCCCCCCTGCTGCCACCGTCAGTGTCGTTCCAGCACCCTCGGGAAACCCACAGCCTCTTCACTCTCCAAGGTCTTCACCTCTACATTCTCCGCAAACATCTCTGCCACGCCAATGCAAGGCGATACGAAATCAAACCGAACACCTTGGTTGGTTTAAATCTGCCGGAAACGGGCCGCTCCTGGCCCCACCCCTCGCAATGCCAGCCCACTATCAGGTCCTTCCCCGACTCGGCGATGTCTACGTGCACCATGACAAGACAGTAGCCTCATTCAAGGCTTGGGTTTGGTGTGAAAACCAGTGGACTGCAGCCACTAGCAAACTCCTGCATCCAATTTTGACAGATTATCATCTCAAGGTTTCGTCCACCGGAGAGCCATCGTGGGTCACAAGAAAGAGCCTAGTTTCTGAAAAAGGGAGGGACAAGAGAAAGCTCTGGGAATAAGGCTATTAACATAGTATGTTGTTGTTTGTTCCCTAACTTAGGCCATCATTCTTTCAATCACCACGTGTTTTATGCAATTTAAGTTGATGTTTGAAATGTGAAGACTGCACTTATTGATGTTTGCGGAATGGGAGCACTTGAAATTTTCTTGATCAGAAATTTGTGGGCTAGAACTTGAAGTATGGGTGAACATGTTGGCTTGTCCTAAATGTTAGTCTAAACAAGAAATTTGGTACAATTCCATGCATAAACTTCAAATAGATCTAGAGTAATTGATTTTGGATCTTATTTGAAGTTTATGCACGGAATTGTACCAAATTTCTTGTTTAGACTAATGTTTAGGACAAGCCAACATGTTCACCGATACTGTTTGTTGGTAGCAGGGTGGGTCAACATGTTCCCTTGTTGGCTCTTTGCCAGTCGCCTCCCTCCAGATCCTGCACTTCTACATCCATGCTCTGTTCAAGTAGCTTCATGCTTGAAAGCTTGATGCTCACTGTACAGTAACCTTCCCTGGACTTGCTGCTTCAATATGCAAATGAGTAGTCTGTGTAGTTGGACTGCAACCTTTGCACATACTCAAGCCTGTGACAACTCAACCGATCCATGCAAGGCCTCCAGTAAGGACTCTGTCCATTGCAAGGCCAAACTGAACCTCAACACTGCCCTGGTACTGCAGCTGATGATGCCACCGACATCTTTGCAAGTGTGAAACACTCTTCTCTTGTTAATTGAACAAACCTGCTCTATGGTGCTGCCCAAAGCTCACAGAGGCTGAACCGTTGATTGCCATGCAGGCTGGTTCCCAATCTGCACCTGTACCCAAGGCTGATGGCAAAGGTGGCCTTCAGACTGTCTGATGGATAGCTGGCATTTTCAGTCAAGTTGCCTGCTTTGTATCAGATCTATCCCTGTCAAGTACTCATACATGAAATGCCCCAGATGATGGCAGTCTTGTCCTGCATTTCGCCTAGCAGTTTGATGATCTGTACCTGCACTTCACTCAGTTCTGCCTTTGACAATATATAATACTCATAGCATGCCTTCATTTGGGTTGTCCGTGCCATACCATGTTACGATTCATCGTACCCCTATACTTTTTCTCGCTCAGTCCTAGTCATGGCTCACCCAGCCATACCTCGTCCCTCGCTTAGCCCAATCCTGGCTTACCCAGCCAGCCAGCCCACTGACAGTCCTCACCGGACTTCATGCCGATGCATAGCTAAGAACCTGCTAAGCATTCCCTTGCTTAGTCCTTACGTCGAGCCCATCCTGGCTCTCCCCTGACCACAGTCCGTTCCGCCTGACCAGAACCCCTAAGTCTCATAGCGCTGGTCTCTTTGTGAGCATCACCGATTGAGCATTCCTCTGAGACCCCGTCTCCAGCCTTAACCCGGGACTCCAACAGTCCGCTCCTAGACTCCCACCTAGACCCATGACGCAGTCCATACATGGACCGACAGTACGCCGCACCGCTCCTGTCCCCGTCCACTGACGTCATAGACCTCCCCTGCTGAGTCCAACCTCGGACCCTCCCCTCGGCCTGGCCTCACACCCATGCCACACACTGATCTCTTCGGGCATCACCCCGAACGTGCACACTGCCCTCGGACTCCCCCATCCTTGGTCCCAGTCCACCGGTTCTTCTACAGAACCCACCCCAGTCCCTCAGCTCTCCAGCTGAGCTCCGGCCTCTCAACCGGACCCTATGCCAGACCCTCGGTAGGATTACTCACGTATCCCTGGATATCTCCTATCCGAGTCCCATCATTGACAATGGCATACACGCCTTTCCTTAGCTTTAGCCTTTCCTAGAACCTCGCCTCGCGCATCCCTTCTATTACCACCAAAGGCGATGCTTCTCTCGCTTAGCCGAGATCATTGATCGACAGGATGCTTCCTGATCGACAGATCCACAGCGCGTATGACTCATCTTCTTAATCATTCGTCGAGTCATACTCCACAGTTTCCTTTAGAGATGTGCACTCCTCATCCATTCGGCACATCTCCTTTACTTAGTCTTACCACAGCCGGTTCCCTTACTTAGACACCCGGTCTGTGCGCACACTTGCCCCCTATATAATAGGCGCTCCACTGTCCCCAGTACCTTAGCTTAGTCTACCTGAATCACTATATACTCTTAGATTCATAGACTCACCGATAATCTCAACGCCTTCATCTTGACTCTCATCTGAAGGCTGTCTCGACCCCCGACCTAGCCGCCTACCATGTAGCCTTAGAACGTGAGAACTCACCTTCTCGCGCCTCCACTCATCTCTAGTAGTCAGTTGCCTGGACTACTATAGCCCGAGCCCTAGAAGGCGGCTTACCCTCAGGTCTATGCGCGACCCTGCCTGGGCCACGCATAACATACCATGCCAGTGGTGATCGGAATGTGCTGACTTTGCAGTGGTAAGGTGTTGCTTTATGGCCAATTGAGTATTGTTACTCATCTCCAAGTCACTGGTATGTACCATGCACCCTTTGTCACTTTACTTCTCACACCTTTGTGTCCAAGGTACCCATACAACCAGAAAGCTGACAGGCTTCATGACCAGCCAGATGTTACTTCCTCAAGTTGGGTGTTACATTTTGTTCCCCTTTGTTCCCCTCATGCCTCTCTAGTGCCTTGTACTGCACGTCTTGCCGTTTGAGCCCCGCCTGACGACGCCTTTCTTCCTTGTATTACTCATACCTTCTACGACGTTCCATCGGCTTCAATGCCACATCTTCACTGATTCATCCCTTGTATTATTCATACCTTCTACGATGTTCCATCGGCTTCAATGCCACGTCTTCACTGATTCATCCCTTGTATTATTCATACCTTCTACGACGTTCCATCGGCTTCGATGCCATGTCTTCACTGACTCATCCCCATTCCTTAGTATTCCTTCGTATTCTTTACCTACTTCACACGCCTCTAGGTTCACCTATTTAAAACTGTAGCACTCGAACCTGTATAACCCAGCTTGATCTTCTCAATCTTACGAGTTACTGCGGACATCGTCTGATCCCAGTCTCTGCCTTAGCCCACCCTATGACTTCAAGTCTAGGGAAGCCTTCTAGTAGCACCACGGCTAGAAGTCCTCGATGTCGTCCAAGCTCCCGACAACCCTAGTCCACTTGACTCCTTGAGAACATGCCTAGCCCGTGGCAAAGCGTAACAAAAGATCAAGCTCCTCTCATGTGGACTACCTCCGTTGTAGATCCATCCTCTCCCCTAGATTCTCGAGCGTGCTCTCCATGAGCAGATACCTCGGGTCCTAGACCCAACATAGCTTCACAAAGACCAACCATTGATCCTCGCTGGTCCAAACCTCGAGGACAACCCACTGTGGACCTATCCGAATCGGAAGGACCACAAGACTCTTCCTCATCCCCTGAATCCAACCCTGACCTCAACCTCAATACTATCTTCGACCAAGAAGAAGAACTTACCCTTCGCCACCAATTCTCCTCTGGGTTAATTATCCCTAGGGAACCAACACCACTGTCCCCGACCCCTCAGAACCGAAACCCTCCCTTTGGAGGACTTCCTCTCTCGTTTCCACCACCATCCACCCCCTTGATCCCCATGGCCCCTGCAACTTCGACCTCGACCTCCAAACCAACGGAGCTCCACCTTGGAACGCCAGATGACTTCGATGGGTCCTTCACTAAGGCTGAGGAATGGTTAGGAACTGTAACGTTCTATCTAGCCGTAAACTCCGAAGTCTACGATACCGACGCCAAGAAAGTGGCCTATGCCCTCTCCTTCATGAAGAAGGGATCGGCAAAGGTATGGGCTGCTACCTTCAGACAGAAGGTTCTTGCAAAGACCACGATGGACCTAGGAACGTACGACGAATTCTGCGATACCTTCTCCAAATCCTTTGTCCAAAAGGATACCATCGCCTCTAGTCTTCATTGGTTGGCAACCACCAAAATGGTAAAGAACAAACACGGAGAATATTCCCCCTCCCTCACCGAGTACACCGCTCGCTTCCAAAGCCACGTAGCTATCTCCAAGGTAACCAATGCGAATGTCCTCATCAGTTATTTCGCCATCGGAATACCGGAGCCCCTCATGTGGAAAATCCAATCCATGGAAAACCCCCCCGATAAGATCGAAGAATGGTACGTGAAAGCTGCCCACTTCACTGCTATGAAGGAATGAGCCCATGACCTGGCAAAACGAGGAAGCAGGAAAGTCTTCCACGGCTTTCACTCTACCACTAAAACTACGACCCCTGACCCTGATGCCATGGATGTTGACATAATCCGTACCACCCCAATCCCTAAAATGACCCCCACCGAACGGCAGCGTTGCTTTGATAATAACCTATGCTTTCGCTGTCAGAAAGGGGGGCATCGATCTGCCAACTGCCCCGAATTCCCCTCAAAAGGAAAGAAACCTTCAGTCAAAGCCGTGTCTGCCTCGGACCTCCCAAAGTTAGAAGAGATCCCTGATGACAAGGACAAGGATGAGGAAGGAGTAGCAGTAAGAAGGGTCTCTTTCTCTAAGGATTTTTGAAACGGGGATCTGCCACAATGTCTAAATCCCCTAGTGCTTCGATACTTGTATCTTCCTCTACTAGATCTATGCAAATCCCAGTACAAGTCATCGTCCCCTCGCACACCCTACAAACTGTTGAAACAAGAGCCTTGGTCGACAGCGGCGCAGATATCTATTGCATCGACTGGGGTTTCACCAAGAAACACCGAATCCCATTAACCAAACTCGACCCCCCAGTCTATGCCAGGAACGCCGACGGAACCATCAACAACCAAGGAACTATCCGCTATACTGCCGACATCTTTGTTTCCACCGAAGGACTCGTCCACCGTGTCTCCTGCCACGTCATGCACCTAAGTAAGGACAACCTCTTTTTGGGAATCCCCTGGCTGCAGAAAGCCAATCCCACCATCGACTGGGTCAAACAAACTCTCCGAATCGCCGAAACCACCGACGAATCCAAGCTCCTTTTCTCCCTACACCAAGGAGCGTACCAACGACAGGAAAAGTTAATTGTCCCACCTCGACCACCCCCTCGCCACATTTTCGTTAATTCCGTTCAAGACGAGTGCCTCTACTCGTATAACGGATGGGAAGACGAATGCGATTTCCTTACCAGAGCCCACAACCAGTACACGGTGAACTGAATCATTAGATGCGGATCTCGCTTTATCCCCGCCCCGGTAATCTCTCGGCTCTCCATTGCCTCTAGCCTCGCCCTCTCCCTGGACACCCCTGTCGCCTCTCCTCTTCCTGAAGAATATCTCCGATACAAGGAGGTCTTTGCTGAGGAAGCCACAAATGTCCTTCCACCTTCTCGCCCATACGACCACGCCATTAACCTTCGAGAGGACTTCATTCCACGAATCGCCAAAGTCTATCCTCTCTCCCTGGATGAACGACTAGCCACTGATAAGTTCATTGATGAAAACCTCGCCTCCAGAAAAATCTCCCCCTCAAAGTCTCCCCAAGCATCCCCCTTCTTCTTCGTAAAAAAGAAGGCCCAACCAGGACAAAAACCTGGCCTACGCCCCTGCCAGGACTACAGACGCCTGAATGAGCAAACTATCTGAGATGCCTATCCCCTTCCCCTCCTCCAAGATTTCATGGACCGGATCCATGGGGCGAAGGTGTTTACTAAAATGGATGTATGCTGGGGATACAACAATGTTCGCATCAAGGAGGGTGACCAATGGAAGGCCGCCTTTATCACGCACAGAGGACTGTTCGAATCAAATGTCATGTTCTTCAGACTCACCAACTCCCCTCCCACTTTTCAGAGGTTTATGAACGACTCATTCCGCGACCTTATCGCCGAAGGATGGTTGGTCATTTATATGGACAACCTCCTCATCTTCTCCCCAGACCAGGAAACCCACACTGAGCGAACCCACCGGGTACTCCAACGGATGGAGGAACTCCACCTCCACCTCAAACCTGAGAAATGCTTCTTCGATAAGGACGAAGTTGAGTACTTAGGGATGATCATCCGTCCTGATGAAATCGCCATGGATCCCACTAAACTGGATGGGATCGCTCACTGGCCTGCCCCTTCCTCTGTAAAGGAAGTTCAATCCTTCTTAGGGTTCGCTAACTTCTACCATCGCTTCATCCCGGACTACTCCACCATTGCCCGACCTCTCATTGACCTTACCAAAAAGGCGACGACCTGGTCCTGGGGGGAGTCGTGTCGATCTGCTTTTGCCCTGCTAAAGGAACGCTTCGCATCAAGACCTGTCCTCAGGGTCCCAGACCTCTCCGCCCCCTTTGCCATCGCCACTGACACTTCTCTTTACGCATCTGGAGGAATCCTCCTCCAAACTGATACCAATGGCGAATGGCACCCATGTTCTTACCTCTCTCAGAGTTTCGATTCCTCCCAACGAAACTATGATATCCACAACCGAGAACTCCTCGCCGTACTCCGAGCTCTCAAAGCTTGGTCCCACTACCTACGAGGTTCCCCCCACCAAGTCCAGGTATTCACTGACCACAAGAACCTTACTTACTTCCAGGAACCTCACACCTTGAACCAACGGCAAGCCCGTTGGCTGCTAGACTTAGCAGACTTTGATCTAAAACTCATCCATGTCCCAGGGTCTCAACTCACTGGTCCCGATGCCCTCTCCCGACGCGCAGATCACTTCCCCATGGATGCACGAGATAACGCCCTAATCACCCTACTTCCACCATCCCTCTTTGTCAATGTTATTGACATAGCCCTTTCCCAGAAAATCCGATCTGCCTCCACGTCCGACCCGTTCGCCCTAACTTCCCTCCAAGCAGTTGATGAACACCTCCCTGCAGCCTTTCGCTCCCGACTCTCTGACTGGCAGAACCACGAAGGAGTCCTCACGTACCAAGACAGAGTGTACGTTCCTCCAGATGGGGACCTTAGATGAGAGATTTTACAACGGTGCCATGATCATGAAACGGCCGGTCACCCCGGATACCTCAAAACTCGTCAGTTGGTTGCTGCCGAATTTTGGTGGCCCGGCCTAGCTTCTTTTGTCTGGAACTACGTGGACGGATGTGCCATATGCCAACAGTGCAAGACCAATACACACCCTACCCTTCCTCCCCTGACTCCTATCACCTCATCCGCCTCACACCCCTTCCAGGACATCTCTGTCGACCTCATAACTGACCTTCCTTTGTCCAATGGGAAGGATACGGTGATAGTGTGGGTAGACAGAGCCTTCAAAGGGGCAATCTTTTGCCCCACGACCAAAACTGCCTCCGCAGCGGATGTTGCCCCTCTCTATTTCCACAAAGTTTATTGCTGTTTCGGGCTCTTTGACCGTGTCATCTCCGACAGAGGTCCCCAATTCGCTTCCACCTTTGCCAAAGAAATGGGAAGGATTTTGAACTACGACCTCCACCTTTCCACAGCCTATCACCCGCAAACTGACAGGCAGACGGAGCGTACTAACCAAGAACTTGAAACTTATCTCCAGATCTTTTGCGGGGACAATCCCACCACGTGGACAGAACTCCTTACCTTCGCCGAGTTTGCACATAATCACCGACCACATTCTGTTACGAATCAATCTCCGTTCTTCCTCCAAATGGGCTATGAACCCAAAGCCCTCCCCTCCATCCTCGCATCATCTAAACTCCCTGCGGTAGAGCTCCGTCTCTCTCAGCTCCTCAAAGCCCAGGACGACGCCCTCACTGCCCACGAACTTGCCTGTGCAGTCATGGCCTCCCGAACTCGGCAACATTTCAAACCCTTTGCCCTAGGAGATAAGGTATGGCTCGAGGCGAAGAATCTCCATCGCCTTCGAAAAGACCCTAAGTTCCTCCCATGACGAGAAGGACCATTTGAAATAATCGGGGTTCTTTCCCCCATTACGTACCGGCTACGCCTCCCCAAAACTTGGAAGATTCACCCTGTTTTCCATGCATCCCTTCTCTCCCCTACCAAGGAAACACCAGTTCATGGCCCCAACTTCCCGAAGCCCCCTCCTGACCACATCGGCCCTGAAGAAGAATACCTCGTGGACCGCATTCTCCACCATCAAGGCCCCCCGTCCCATCGGCGCTTCCTGATCCGTTGGAAAGGGTACTCGGTGGAAGAAGACTCATGGGAACCAGAGCAGAACTTGAAGAATTCCAAACTCCTCCTCACTGCCTATAAGAAATGCCATCCCAAGGACTTTCATCTTTAACCCCCACTATTATTTGACCACCAAAAACGATGCCCTGTTCTGATGTCCCTGAACTCATCCTTCCCACTCCTCCCCGCCTCTCTGCTCCACCGCCTTCCGAATCTTATTGCGATTCTGTCCTTGATTCTGTATCTTCTCTCACCGTCTCCGACGGTCCTGATGGAGACTCTCTCCCCGGGTCAACTCTTGAGTCTCGCCTTTCTGATTTTACTCCTATGTCTGCTAGCCTCTCAGATTTTCATTCTTCTAATTCTTCATACACTACGCCTCCTTCCGTCCTGACTCTCCACTCTATGATCGTCAACGACACCTCCTCCCCCGTATCGTGTGCTGCCACCCCTGGTTGGGGCAGTCGGGCCACCATCACTGCTATTGTCGCATCCGAACCTCCCATCCGCCTTGCATCCTACCTCCGCTCCATTGAATCTGTCGACCTCCCGGAACATGCCCATCGGGTTCACCCCGACCTACCCTCTGATGCTCAAACGCACACCCTCCTGTGGTTCATTCACGACCCCCGATATGCCGTCCCCATTGAGGCGCATCTTGACTATGGATCAGCCCTCCATTCACTCTACCTTGCCACACTCCAGGTTTCTCGACTCTCCAACATCGTGCGAACCCCCTCTGCGGATGCTCACGCCGCCTTCCGCGACCACTCCATCTCCAACGTCCAAGTCGAACTTGAGACCAACCTTATCCTCGCCCTCTACCAGCTCGGTATGCTAGAGTTCATGCAGGACCTGGACCGCTACCTTCAGGATCTTGCACGCTATACCCACCTCAGCACCAATCCCAACTCCACTCCCTCTGCCTCCTCGGAACCCCTCGGGTCTGAGGAACTCGAAGTCATTACCTGTGTCGAAGCTCGCTGGACCAGCAACTTTGGTCAGACTGCTCTCCTTTCTTCCCATTCCTGGTTTCATGAGAGCTGCTTCCAATGCCACCGCCTCGGTCATCAGCATGTCCAGTGTGGGTCGTACCAATGTCCGATATGCCTCGCTTTCCGTCCCAGCCACACTCAGCGGCAGTGCCCTCTGCGCCGCGCTCCTCCACCGCCCTCGCCCTCTACCTCTCCCTCCTCCTCTCACTCGTCGCATCCCTCCTCGCTCCACCGCTCCTACCATGGACCCCGCCGCACCCGCGGTACTTGGCGCCTGGTCCCCAGCCGCCCTCGCCGCCGCTCCCACTCTCCTGACTTGGACCCGGGAGTGGACAATGACATCTGGGACGACACGGCCTACGCCAACATGACCGGATCCCCGTCCTTGGGCACTTACGCTCTTTGATAAGTCTATGACGGTGTCTTGACCCTTGTTGGGGGGTAATGTTACATTTTGTTCCCCTTTGTTCCCCTCATGCCTCTCTAGTGCCTTGTACTGCGCGTCTCGCTGTTCGAGCCCCGCCTGACGATGCCTTTCTTCCTTGTATTACTCATACCTTCTATGACGTTCCATCGGCTTCAATGCCACGTCTTCGCTGATTCATCCCTTGTATTATTCATACCTTCTATGACGTTCCATCGGCTTCGATGCCACGTCTTCACTGACTCATCCCCATTCCTTAGTATTCCTTCGTATTCTTTACCTACTTCACACGCCTCTAGGTTCGCCTATTTAAAACTGTAGCACTCGAACCTGTATAACCCAGCTTGATCTTCTCAATCTTACGAGTTACTGCGGACATCGTCTGATCCCAGTCTCTGCCTTAGCCCACCCTATGACTTCAAGTCTAGGGAAGCCTTCTAGTAGCACCACAGCTAGAAGTCCTCAACGTCGTCCAAGCTCCCGACAACCCTAGTCCGCTTGACTCCTTGAGAACACACCTAGCCCGTGGCAAAGCGTAACATTGGGCAGCTAACAAAGGGCCTTCAGGTCAAGCTTCCATGTGCCACACGAATTATTTTCTTATAAGTAGTGTGTGATATGTCTGCTAGTGGCTCCATTCCACTCATCTTTGCCTCCACCATATCATGTATACAGATACCAACATGCAGTTTCCCCACCATGCATGTGATTGTGCTCATGTGAAGCTTGCTTTTCAAAGGCAATGCCATGCTTTAGGGAGAGATGGTCCCTACTTGCTGCAAAAGGTTTTGTGAGACAGTAAACAAGGCATGCAGAAAGGTAAGATCTCATGGTCAGATCATTCTTATCCATGTGAAACTTTCTTCAAAGGGCATGTTGCAGAATTGGAGCATAATATTCGATTTGAGCCCAAAGGTCATAGTGACTCTTCCAGTACAGATGAGTGTATAATTCATAGGGACAAGAGCATTGTGGAGGTTGGACAGGTGAGTGGTGGGCTGAGATATGGTTTAAAGTGCTGACATAAGATATATTCCTGGACCTGTAGGGGACATGGTGTACTGTACATTAATTTGTGGGAAGTACCTGGTCAGTCCACTTTCCTATTTTGGCAGTAGGTCTGAGCACTTTCTTAACCTGGTATGGGTTGCCCAGGGTACTGAAACCTTGGCCTGTTTTGACCTCTAAAGGTATCACACATACCCCTGATGTCACTTGATTTCAGAGACCACTGCTGTCATACTACCTAGATGGTGACCAGTTTTGCTGTCAGTGCATCTCTTCTCTCACACTCAACCACCAGGCAATTCATCACTTTTCACCTCACCATCCATCCCATTGTCATAATGCTGGGCAGGTGAGCATGGACATGTTCTGGTTGTCAAAGGAAAGCCTGTATGTGACACAGATGTTGTCGATGCATGTATCTCGCTAGATAGGCTGAAGTATTCTTTGCCTACAATGCCATTGGTGACCCCAAGCTTTTACTGGATGTCCACTGGTGGCCTACCAGTTCAATGATTAGCATATGTTTCACAGATGAGAGTATGTATTGATGCACTCCTTTTGCTGGTCATGCAGGAACTGCAGTCTATTACTGCCCTTCATGGAATTGTGCCATGTGGGAAGGTGTCCAAGGCAGGGCTATTACAGCTCTTGTGTGCACACACATTGACAATATCCAACCTCAAAGTCATACAGTTCCAGCACTTCCAAGTTCCACTGTTCTGGAACCACTTCCAGAATTTTCCTGTGCTCTTCTGAACTCAGAAGTACTAGGTTCTGGAAACACTGTCCTGGAACCAGTTCCAAGATTTTTCCCACACTCTTCTGGACTCAGAAGAGCAGAACCTTCGGAACCATTACAGTTGTATGACTTTCATATTCACTTAACCTTTAGACTCTGCTTACAACATCATTGCCATATCTTCTAGTCCTCTTTTAGGCTCATTGCTGGTAACATAATACAAGTGTACCTCTGCCCATGGTATATATACACTTACCCTATTCACTAGCACCTCAGTTGTTTTTGCCCATCTTAGGCAGTGGCTGAGGTGAGTTACTTTTCACTTAGTTTTCATTCCTAGCTAATGTACTATAGTATTGGGCAACTCCTGCCTTCTCCTAGATTCTGTCACACATGCACCACATGTTCCCCATTGACATTGCTGTTTCAATTGCATGCCTTGGCACAGCCAAGGTGCATGATTGGGTGCAGTTCCAAGTTTTACACTGTTTGTGTCAGTGATGTTGAGCTTGTTTGTGAAGACAATGGAGATTAGTGCATATCATCTTTGATGTTGCATGCATTTTCCTTGTTGTCCTTGTATGTACTGTAATTGCAGTGGACTACTTTGGTACATTTACAACAAGATGGTGCCTGCCTGCCTTCTGTCAGTTGTCATGCTGTCAGTTCAACAACATAGGATATAGAGATGAGTCACCTGTATATTTCCCAAGGGCTTTACCCATACAAGTGTCTGTTGCTTTCCACTTGGAAAAGAAAGTGGAAAAACAGAAAGGATTGGGGTGGACATCTTGCTTGCCTCAGGTTGGCTGCTAGGTCATACATCCCCCCTCTCAATTGTCTGGTCTCTGGGTAATGCCTGTGATGAGGTTGCTCCCAAATCACTGTGAATGTGTTTGTCAGATAATGGGTTGGCCATTTGACAGGTGGCAGTCAGGGTCCAGGGGTGCCTGGAGGGCTTTGTATATAGTTGTCAGTTCCACATGAAGATGATTTCTACCATGTACATGTTGATATGGCCTGCAACCATGAATATTGCATTGTGCATCCAGAACCCAAAAGCTCTGCAGACAAAATGGCATCTGATGAGGACTATGACCTGTTTAAGGACATCCTGAAGGGCTGGAATGATAAGTTGCAGTAATTGGGTATTAAGGCCTTAAGGTGTAAATGTTCATGCTATGTATATATGCCATTTCTTATCATAAGAATGCACCAAATATCTCCTGGCCATGTCCATGCCCTTGATTGAAAATGACTTGCCCCTCCTGTGATCCTCCCAGAATGTCTCCATCGAATTTCACTATGCCAATGAATTACTATGCCACTCTCTCCTGCTTGGTACTAATGTCACCAGTGGTTGCAAGGACTTCAACTTGGTGTGCAAAGCACAGAGCACACTTCAGTATGATTGAGCAAATCCAACATCACAATACCTCTACCCCTGCCAGGAGTATTCCAGGACAGTAGTAGCTATGGAGAACATAGCAGTGCTTCACAACACTCCCACTGATACAGAGGTCACAAATTGCCCTTGCAAAGCAGCTGTACACTACAGTTAGCAGGAATGAAATGGAGTACATGCTAGCACAAACCTCTCAACCATCTTGTGCATAAGCACCCAACTTGGACAGATTAAAGGGAGATAGGGATAGTGTTGCTGTTGACACTCAAAGGGGTTGTCAGTGAATTGGAGCTATTACCCACATTCCCCAAAGTGGGTTGCTGGTCCCTAGCTCACCTCACCCCAAGTAACAGTGAACATTGAGTAAAAGTGAACATTGCAGCAGTTGACAAAAATCATCCAGGGAATGTCACTCATGGATGTGATTGGATTGTTTACAGACCATTTGATTGGGTTCATAGAACTCCAAGTGCTTTGTGGAGTTTGATAAAGCTGTATTTCCATAATCACTACAAAATGGTGCAATGACTCCAAGTGTATGTGTGACTTGCCAGGATGTCATCCTTGGTCAACTCTTATACTTGGACAACAAGATCACCTTGGATATCAAAATCTAAAGCAAGAATGTTGCTGCCTTTCATGTATTGACCAGATCAAACAGTTACCAACAATATTATGGGGCACATTGCCAGGTATGCCCACACTGCACACAACACACACTTGTCCAATTGTGACAAATTCCACACTGTAACCTACCCATCAGAGGGAGAAGCAATGTCCATCAAACAAGTTGGGCGAGTTGGAATCATTGGGACAGTGAGAACTACTAATGGAGTCACTGGCATGGATAGCACCATAGTAGTCTCACCACATCTCAGAAATTTCCATTTTTGGTGATCGGTATAAGCATGGGCCTAGACTATATATATATACCACAGCCCTCCGGGCACACCAGGACCCGCATTCACAAGGCAAGAAACAGCAGTTATATTGGTTACAGTGTTGAGCGAGAATAGATCCAAGTGAATAATGTTAGGATTCTCTGAAGCAGAAACCCCATCACATTGGGACTGATGCTTGCAATCCCAATCATGTACAGCAGGCAGCAACATACATAACATTCCCTGTCAGGGATGTTTACACAAACGAAATTGACCAACCATGGCCAAACAGCAACAAACATCAGCATGAAGACACAAAGTGTCCACAAGCCAATGAAGCTTATCATGCATACTACTTGGAACTCCATGTACAACACACAGACTGCAAAGATGCATTCATGTGAGGTACTGGAATTCTTCAACAAACTCACAAATGTCCAATAAGGACACCAACAATGACTCCCCATGTGGATACATGCGTTCCGGTAGATGTGATTGGGAACAAATCCCTACAAAAATCAAAATCCTGATGCAAACGTACATAACTGACCTGGCCATCACCCACAGCATCATCAACAGACAAAATAATAGGAACCACTAGAGCCAGGAATTAATTTCATTCATAACGCGAAACGAAATCAGAAAACCTACCAGACTGATCCTGCGAAGACATATCGAATGAGATTCAACTAACAACAACAATAAGGAGTAGAGACAACAAAGGCTGAATGAGCGCAAAAGCCCCTTACCCACCCACGCCACTTTTCGGGTCGCGGGAATACCGAAAAAAGATCAAGAAGGAGGACAAAAATCCCCTTGACAAACCAGGACCCTAATTGGGTCCCGGAATTATAGCAGATCGTAGCGGCGCTATGTGCGCCAATCCTCGACTCCATAAAAAAAAAGAAATAGTTACAGTTACTAGAGACTCTGGGTTGTGCGGGATCGGAAGAGCAAAACAGACGCGTAACATGCGCAATGGAGTTGTAGATCACACATAGTGACTCATCTTCAACTCAGGTCAGATCACAGAAATCATCCGGCAAGTCACCTCGATCGAAATTTGAGGTCGTTCGGCAGCGCGAATCGCGGCATTTTATTGGCGGAAGGAGACATCGTAGCAACACTCACGAGTCATGACAGATATTTACTGTTGATCCAACAGCTATGCCAAGTCTATCGAGCACGAGGCCATCAAGTCCAGGATGGGTGAGAATGAAACGGGCGGATATGCTCTGAACAACACATTTTCGAACAAAATTAATTCATTCTTTATGTAATTTGTGCCTTCAAGCATGTTCGTACGTTTGTGATCATTGAGTCGCTCTGTACGATCCATGACACCGTGCGCCAACCATCATGCAAACCTTAATTTTACAGTCGATTATATAACAATTTCACATTCGACAATGCTCGTTTGTAGGGTGCCTGACATTTGCTGCAGGCAAAACCCTCCCCCACTATCGTGGGAGTCGGGGATATTAAATTATGCGCTGTTCAGACTCCTAGCTATAGGAGAGTCACAACGTTACAGGACACCGACGAGTTCTGGGGTATTTTGATCCTTGTCCGATTTGCCTGCGCTGTACAGTACGACAGTCGTGACCGTCACTGATAAACACCCTGACTACTATGCCAGAAAAACTCACCCAAGTATATAACCCCGCATGCTATTCAAGTTGCCTTGGCTGTCTGTTGAAGCACCCCTTCAATTCAGTGCTGCATGGTCGGCTTGACGCCATTCAGGTGGGGTTCACTCCGTTCCACCTCGAAATTCAGAGTTAAATCTGCTTCACACTCTCCGAAACCAGCTCTAGACTGGTATCGTCTCAACCTGGGACAAACCACTGACCATCAAGTCCCACACAATCATTCGCCAGATTTGAGGTTATTTCAACTTTCCTTGGCTTCAATCAAGCGAGGTCGCTTACAGATATGGTATATCTGGGCCACGGTGGTATGCTGCAGGTGCAACGGTACAGGCCCAGAGTCTTGCTTACCTAGTTGGCCGTGAAACTGAAGTTGAATGCACTATATGCCCACACATGGCTGGATATCGCCGCTATGCGATGGGCACCCTCGCTCACTTGGTTTTCGTGGCCAATCCGGACATCATCGTCTCCCGTATGGCGGACCAGTGACAATAACCGATCTGACGGGAGCGAACATCGTCGTTGTGTGATTCTGATCCCTCTTGGAGTCGCGATCTATATCATGGTTGATAGCATGCTGTGTACAGTGCTTTGAGACTAGTGTGTGTTTTGATGACTTGGTCCATCTTCCTTCATGCCTAGCACTCATACTTCTGTTCTCTTTGCCATCATCGAACGGCTGGCTGGATTCGAAACTCAGAGCATGGGACGCATAGAAGGGCCGCTTGTTGACACGAAGATGAGCATAGAATTTGGGGGTCTTGTTACCTGTGGCACAATGGGATCGTATTCATCGGCATCGATGTTCTTGGACTTTAAGACATTAATGTAGTTGACCAGACTTGACACGACACTGAGTCAATCGGGGTTGCGTGACTTGTAGCTACAGTTGAAACTTGCGTTGTAGATCACAGGCGGTGGGCAAGGTAGAACCAAATTGTAAATATGAGAGTAGCTTGTAGTCATCCAAAAGTGCCTTACTGCATACTGCTAGTACTCGGTGCCCCAAGGCATCGCAGTACGAAGCAGTCAAACAACGTTATCGCCTGATTCATTGAAGGCCCGTTTGATTCAGAGAGCTTTGATTGGTATGCCTATCGAAGAACTTACCATATACATATAGTAACTAGCAGTCCGAGATTTTGTCTCAGCTATGTGGCATTTGGTGCTGCAGTGGTTCTGATTTGTTGATGAGCTGGCACCCCTCAGGCTGAGTATATAAAAATGATGCGGCTCTCCGTCGCATATGCTTACCATCGCCTTCGACTTGGTTTACATCTTGTTCTCTTCTTAGCGCTGGGTTGTTTCGTGGCAATAGACATTGGGCAAGAAATATGACGCCGTTCGACATGCCAACGACAGTGCTCAGCGGTGAATGAAGGGACTCAAGTCACTGGGTATGTTCGTGCTCTGGGATTCACCACGCGTTACACAATTCAAGTCGGGTGAAAATGATGTCCAAAACGTGAAAACTGCACTTGTAATATAAGTTGATGTCTGCGGAACAGGAACACTTGAAATTTTCTTGATCAAAAATTTGTGGGCTAGAACTTGAATTGTCAAACAAAGGTCCAGAGTTGGTGTGTGATGATAAGACGCAATTAATCAAGCTTACAACTACTCTAGCAGCGTCGACAACGCGATCCCTGACAGATAAGAGGAACTCCACAAAGTCGCATGAGATAAGGGTATGATGCAGCAAAGACTCTAGAGCTCTGAGCCACTGCTTTCTGATACAGCAAAGTGTGTCAGAGAATGCCAGATTCATTTGTTTCAAACTACTAAGTACAGCAGCCTCCATGATAATATGGTCTCTACGCTCATCATTTAGACGAGCAGCGGCCGTCCCGCTTCCTATTCAGATATGTTGGGCAACATTACAAACCCGTCTTCTCTGTAAGGGAGTGCACAGAAAGAAAATCTCGGCAGGATGAGATGCGATGAGTCAGACACCTGGAGTTCTCGATTGGATGGAGTTCAGGAGTCGGATATTTTTGAAGAACTGATAGACCAACTGACCCAGATATCACATTGCTCAGAGAGCAGCTTTCCCAGCCACGGTCATGCGATCCCGAATATTGTACTTCTCCGCGAAGCTAGACTCAGTCTGGTGAGCACGTTAAGGAGCTCTAAAGTGGGAACAGCTTGTTCCTTGGGTGGCAAGAACCGGCGGGCAAATTGTAGACGGTGATGGCAAACTTGAAGCTGTGATACGGGACATCAGTGGTAAAAGACGGTAGTAGAAATGATTGCAGACTTCCTTTGGCGACGTCGATGATCGGACGCATGTTCTCTCCTTCCTTGCTTGGATTCCTGCTCCAGCTGATATTGCGATCTCATCGCTGCAACTGGCTGTAATCAAATATCACGTATTTTCTTCTGGAGGAACTGGCAGTCCTGAAGTCTACAAAGGAGACGGACGTATCGCGTGACCTTGAAGACACATCGGGACGGATACTCGGATGATGGATCTGATCGCTATCGCTCGGCCTCGTGGCTAACCGTCAAACATTTCAGGTTGTCTGGTTCAAGTACGATATCCATGCCAAAAGGGATGAGAAAGGTGGGTGGTAAGCGGGAGACAATTGCCAATTGCCCATAAAGCATCTGTGTCACTTCATCGAATCCTGTCGTACGGATGGCGAAGAGCGATCCCACATTGGAATGTGCCAACGTGGGGACCGCATGGCAGCGCAAAAGTGCAGGCAAGTGCCCGCACCACCTGTTGGAATTCCCCCACCCTCTTCTTCGAGGCTCGAGCAGGAAGCCTCCCTCCCCCCCACTATGCAACTAATCTATCCAGGGTCGCGCCCTCGTATCACCTCACCTCTGCAAGCCTGGCCAACTCCCTCGATAGGGCTCAAGATTGGTAGCTGAACCCTAAATGGAGTTGGATGGGCAACGATCGAGGTAGCGGCAGCCCCCTGACGAGAGCTTTCGTAGGCTCGAAACCGCTACCTTCCGCTCCCTTACCTGCCTCTACTCGTACTGTACATCGCTTGCCCAATGACCTGACCCTGATCCTCGGAGATGGGTGTCCCGACGGACGAGCAAGCAGGCATGATCGCCCGAGCGTCGCTCTTCACATACAGACTAAGGACTGTGGCCCCCCTAACCATGACGCCTCTGAAAAAACCTGAAATTCAGCACGTTCCGATACCGGACTTGGCCTGGCGTAGTGCCCACGGGACCTGGCAAGCTAAAGCTTTCAAAAAGGCAGGTCGCCTCCAGGCTTGAGTCACACCCATTATTGCCTTGACAGTATCCAGCGAAGTGAGTCGCGAAATGATTCAGGGACAACTTGCAAATGCCATAACTTAACGGTTTCAGTGCTGGCTGGACGAGGACAGAGACATAGTTGAGAACGAGAGGCAGTGGAATGGTCCGAAAGTGTCTTAAGATCACACAGTCGTGTAGCCTAGGGTTCGCTGACTAAATGACCTGGATGTAACTTCGACCAACTACGCCACGCAAGCTCCAGCGACGGAAGAGGGACTCGAGTGCCTGTGATGGATACAACATTGGCAAACAACACTTTGATTGACAAAACGTAAAACGAGTCCGTGCTGATCGTGAGGTTGGTGCCACTGGAATGGGTAGCACACTCCAGTGATTCAGCATAGAGACAACAGCCATAAAGCAACGGACTGCGTATACTGCAAAGTTGCACCCATTTGATGAGGCACAGGATGAATATCGCAAACCTTGATAACTATCAGCGAGCTGAGTATTGTCTTCCAAGGGCACAACCGGCATTTGACGCTGCAAGCACAAAGCATCCAAACTGCAAGGCAGAGAGCAGCAAGATCGGGGAAGTAATGTATGGCGAGAACAAAAAAGGGACGACAGGAGCGATAAACGCTATCCGCTTTGTATAGGCGTGTATGTGTCACGGGTCTAGTGGGACTGATCTCTGAAGGAGGAAGTCTGACTCTGGGGTCTGCAGCGAAGGAGCATGTGTGGGTGTCTTTGGAGGTGTTAGTGCCCCTTCGTTGGGAAGATCAACAGCTAACAAACGTGGCGTGCTTGTCTCGCAACGGATCATGTTGTATAAAGATGTGGCCTCGTAATGCATTTATGATTTCTCTGCGCATTCGCATTCACAGAGCGCCACTGTGACAAACTCTGCTTCTATCTGCGTCTTGCACTTTTCAACCATATAGAAATCAGTTGACGCCTCTGTCTTGCATTTTTCAGTAGCAACTTGGTCGGATGAGATATCCGAAGCACAACGATGGACCGTGTGGAGACCTCGGTTCCGTACCATTCGATGGTCGCATAGTCGGTCTTGGAAGGAATGGAAGGCAACGAGCTGAAGAATGCAGTCAGTGGGGAACTGGAAGTTTCGTGACCTTCACTACCTGAGCTGTTCGAGATCTCGAGATCAGACAGCGCTGAAGTGGATGGAGCGACTCTGTGAAATTGTATAGTCCGAAGATATGCTGTCCTTACCGGAAACATAGCTCTTAGGACTCGGTACGACGGTAGGAGAGCATCGAAGGCGCAATCTGTGTTGGGGTCCGGCGCACGCCAGATAACAAAGAGAAAGAATATGTCATAGTGTGTGGGCATACGAGGCTCGCAGACAACGTGCTCGAACCCACAGAGAAGAAGTTGTCATCTGAGATATCTGACGGGACGGGATGACGCGAACTTCACCACTAAGGCCTAAAGCTCCTTGACTCAGTCACGAGCGATGGTGTCGGTGGTAGGCTGGTTGATAGTATGGAGAACCTGAAGACCGGGCTGGGCGCCGTTGAAGTCTGATGAATTTATCAGTCTTTGAATTTCCGATGCTACACATGTACTCACTCACAGGCGGGGACGGTGACGACAGCATCGGTGACCTTCTCACCAAGGTATGCCTCCGCAGTCTCCTTCATTTTGGCCAAAAAAAATGGCATTATTTCCTCGGAGGTCTGCACAGGGAAAGTTCAACATTCTAATACAGTTCCCGCAGTCTAGATAAAGTCACGAATTCGTGCGTCTCGCTCTTGTAGTTGATTTGAATAGCAGACTTCTTGCCCTTGTCGACAACACTGAAAGGCCAGTGCTTGATCTCCCGCTTGAGTTCATTGTTGTCCATCGTACGATCGATGAGATGTTTGTCGTCGAATACAGTGTTCTTGAGGGTTGGAGTGGACCGCTCGACGGACATCTTGGTCTTGCAGAAAAGATCCAGACCGCGTTCCTCAAACTCGCCCATGGAGGGAGTCCCGGAGGTATCATTTCCATCCTTGAAGTTGGACTTGATCTTGATTTGGCTGGCGACACTGGGCGTCGTTGAATCAGAAAGTTCTGTAAGAGCTCACTGTGTGCTTACCTAATTGTTCCGAATCGGGCAGGCGTTCAAGGTGCTCAGAGTAGGAGGTCGACGTGAACGAGTTCGGATTTCAGCATGAGCAAAGTGAAGAAAAATCGTCTCGGTCCACCCATTAATTACGTGCATTAGCGGAGAAAGAATATAGAGTTTTCACGAGGTTTTGTGGTAACGAATGGGGAAGGAGAGATGTAAAGTAAGTAAAGTGCGGTGTCCCGACTCGGAAGTATTTACAGTAACTTGATCATGAAAGGCATGTAAAAATTGTAACAAATGTTTGGGCCTAATGTCAGCGCCCGCATTGTGTGCAGAAACTTCCTACTCGCTCGTCCCGTTCTGACATCGCGCCTGCTCTGAACCTGTTCCTTGAAGCCCCCAGAAACCCGAGACCGGCGCTACAGTGCGTTTGTTTGGCCTGTACAACTCCTCGCGAACTTTGTTAACACACCGATGCTACCGTAACTCGCATGGAGAGTGAACTCTCCTCTCATCACAGTTCATGCTCTCTGAATGATGCTCGTCCACATTGAAAGAGTTCCCAAGGCACCTAGTGCACGGACAGCCAGACCAAACCGACAATCAGCTCGCCATCCACTTTGAACCACTGGTACGGCCCACTTCCATCTTCGACATTCGACATCAGCTAGTCGAGTCGTGACCAGGACGTGCTCTCGCATTCCACGTTTGTCCTCGCTGGCAGCTCGTCGCAGCTCGTGGATCCATGCTTGAGCCAGTCCCGTGGTCCTGCGCTCCCTCTTTTTGGTCGGCCCTCCATCAGACGTGCCATTCGCTCTCCTTACGCCTCAGTCTGGTCCATTTCGAGTGCAGGTACGCCAGCATTATCCGAAGGTATACCGGCCTCAGCTTCAGTACCGCCTCTCCACGTTCTTCTGCGCTCCCGAGTGCCCTCGCCACCGCTCGCTCATCGGGGCTCGCCTTTCGCGTCACAAACACAGCGTACTTGCTGCACAGAGTCACATCTCGCCCTTCATACGTTGCATCGTTGCCATGCTTGCCTCCGAGTTCGAACGTTGGACGTGTCAATCACTCCGTCACAGTCTCGCGCTCCCTTTACGCCATGCACACCACGGTCTGGTCCATTTCCAACGAATGCAGGTACACAAGGACTGCGTCTGTCTACAAGGTACGTTCGTCACAGCTTTACCACGAACCTGCTGGCGGGCCGCGGCGTGTTCGCTGCACTAGTAACACTGTCAGAGTCGTGTCTCGGCATCTCGCGCCCTTCACACGCATCGCGTCATTTCCATATCAGGAAGCCTAGTCAGCATGCGCGACGAGACCCGGGGTTCACCACAGGCCAGGATCCTTTTGTTTCCCACACATGATGAGTGCATACGTAGAATATGCATCGCTCCAAAAGCACCATACTGGCAGCGTCACCTCACTCGCCTTCAGTTCTTGTGGAACGTACCTCGCGTCCTGCTTAGACAATCATTCAGTATGCATCTGGAGCATGTCAAAGGCACAGTTAATGTATCGAGTGGACTTTGCCCATCCAGTTATGGTCCTCCAGTGGCACCCAACCACAAAGGCTACATTGTTAGTTGGCTGTGAAGATGACGCGCTATATTGGATGGACAAGTTTACAAAGGTGGGTCGTCCAACTAGTTACTGTTACGCTTGGCCCGGGTAGGGTCGAGCATAGACTCAAAGGGGTCTCTAGGGACTAGGGAAGCACCAGCGTCCTTGACGCTACAGTGCGACTAGGAACCTTCGGGCGAGGTATCTGCTCACGAAGAGCACGCTCAGCGTCGGAGGATTCGATGAGTCCGAGGTGGACGAGTCTTATCCCTGTTTCGGGAGATCGAGCGTAGGAGTCTCAAGGGTTAGATTGAGTAGCTCTAGCTTAGGGAATACATGCGTAGAGACTACGGTTTATATATGAGAGTCATAGAACGTCATGGAAGCCCATGGAAGGGGCGGGTCGATGCGGGATAAAGGGAGATGTGACTCGGGGAAGCGTAAGGACTCGGGATGAGTCGAAACGAGTCACATCCGCTGCGGATCTGTCGATCAATGTCGATCAGAAGCAGCCGTCTATCAAAGATTATCATTAAACAAAGAAGTGGCCGGAACGGCCCGAAGCGACAATGACAGCGGGATCATTAGTCGGAAATGAAAAGAAGATACGGTCCGTGGGAGTATCGACCTACGTGCCGTGCGGGAACATCCTGGGTAACGCCAGGTGAGATGGATGGCGATCCATCGAGACTAAGCTAAGTAAAAAGAAAGAAAGGAATAAACGGGGCCAGGTCAACTCGTAACAGTTACTCAATCATAATTTGATAGCTTGTTTGACCCAGGCTGGCCCCACCGTTTCCGAGATTCGACTGGGTGTTCGTGGATCGATATTTTGTTTAGACATAGACCCTGTTTCAAAATCTGTAGCTGTTGGGATTGGCCCTGAAGTTCATGTAACACAGGGTGCCCTTCAGCGTGTGTTTCACTAAATATAATTACTATGACGCTGACTGATCCAAAGCTGCAGGGACATACACGACAATGGCGAGACTCCCAGAGCCACCCTTGGAACATGTAAGGAAGAGTGGAAATGAGGATGAACGTATCAGACCTCGCTCTGTCCACTTTTATGATGATGGCAACAAGCTGATCGTGTCATACCTTAATCATGGCATTGTGTAAGTGTTGCACTATTTGGCCCATCCACCAATGGGTTCTAAGAAGCTACTCTTGAAGGGAATGGAATCTTGCGGAGAGAACTCCTGTATGGCACATCAAGAGTCCAAACTTACCAGCACGAATGTGTGTCGTTTCAGTTTCTTCCATGCCCTTTGTTGAAGGAATCGAGTAGCGGAAGCTCCGCCATATACCGAGAGCATAATATGCTAGTTGTCAATACCATACACGAGGGTCCTTATCTCTTCAAAATTGGGAGAGTGAAGTCTATCCAAAAGTGGGCCTACAACACCCCCAACCAAACCGCACATGTACTCCCAGTTTGTTTCCTCCATCGAGGTCAAGCCATTGCCAGCGGAACAAGCACCGGAAATCTCTGTGTCTGGCAAGCATGTTCAGATGATCTCTATCAAGTACTTCCCCATGGTGGTGAGAGAGATCTTGTTTCTAGTATTTCACCAATGACACTGCTTAACGCAACAAAATGCATAGCTGACGTGATCCAAGCTATTGCAGTAAGTAATCTTCACACTGTTGAGACCAAAGTTCATGTCACCGATTCACTATAGACTCACCATGACCAAATCCACTCCCACAGCTACATTGCCACCGCACTGGCTCGGAAGGATTCCGAGATGTATATCAAGATTTGGAGGGCTAACATAAGTCTGCGTTGTCTCATTGTCGCATGTTCATTAAAGTTTACATGTTTCCACAGAACTACACCCTGATGAACTCGATATCTGGTGGGGGGGGATCATAGTATGTCTGAGTACAGACATCATAAGACATGAACTGACTTCTTAGGTGTCCCGGTTTTCCATGGACTGGAGTGACTATGGCAGGGTAACCTTGCTGCTCGCTTATGCCCTTATCAGTGTGTTGTGCCTGTTTGCCTTTGCCAAGATGCTTTGGTACCACATCCCATGGACATGGTTTCTTGACATATTCCTCACATTGGTGCGTTTACACGTTACTTGTTACTCGTCCCTGACCCTCTTTCAGTTTCCATGGGTTATGGTAAAGCTCACTGACATCTTGAGGATGCTTTGGGCTGCGTGTCTTGATGTCAAATCTTGGTTGACTGGCGTTTGGCGGGCGGTGCTGGAGGCACTGCGACTGAAGGTGTTAGAATTCCTTCATGGTCCAGGTCCTCAGGATGTGTATTATCACCGTCTTCCCACTGACTTCTAATCTACATAATGACCTTATCCAATACAACCATTGCTACATGCCTAGCTATACTGTACCAGATTGAATCTGTGACCATTACTTACCTTAGCCAAAGCTTCATCCTTCCCACCATCATGCTCTGATGCCCCCACAGCGTATGTACGCTGTCCCTGTCAAGCTTGAAGGTGTCAGAATGACTTGTTGATAATAAGAACTTACTGTGGTTTGGTGTCAACGTTCGACCATAACACTGCGGCCTTCACTCGGATATCTTCGGCTTAGCATTCATGTCGCTGCTCCACAACTTGAGTCGGGGCCGTTGTCCAGGTGGGACTAGAAGCCTTCCCTGCACCCCTACCATGACCAAGCGTCACACGACTTGGAGCAGCATCTACCCCCAGACCACCAGATGGACACTCTCAGTGCAATCCAATTATCACACTCTTCGGGATTTTTGCCTCTTTGATCACACACGTCTTTGACCGCACCTCCTGTATCCGTCCCAATGATTCCACCTCGCCCAGCTCGTTCGATGAACATCGTGTCCAAGCTCAGATCAAATCGCTTCTCGCTCTGATAGGACCAGATAGGTAGGTCGCAGTGTGGAATTCGTCACGACTTGGACGAGTGTGTGTTCTGTGTGCAGGGCATATCCGGCAACGTACCGCATTGTTGACAACCAGTTGATCCGGTCAATGCACGGAAGGCAGTCATGCCAATCTTTCCTTTGATTCTGGTCCTACATTGGCGAGATCTTGTTCAAGATGTATGTTGAAGCCTTGGTCACGGCATATGCGTGGAAACCGGCCATGGCCAACAGTGGAAACACTAAGAAGGGCGGGCACGAAAGAACTGGACCACACTCTATACAGGGACTACGAGGTATGGGTACAAGGGCTACTGCTCGTATCTCTACGAGGGGGCAGGGATATATATGTATCATACACATGACTAGGATGCCAGGGGGGGCTTACGATGCGTTTTGTTTCGGTCCAAGAGATTCTATTCCGACGCGTGTTTCTGCGATTTATATTAGGTACGACGGCACATAGTTTAGCGACCACCCTTATATTCTGGCTTTAGATGGTAATATCGAAGATGAACTTGTTGTCCAAGTTGGCACTACTCCATTTCGTTTCCGCTAACTGTGGTGTACAGCTGCTTTGCAAGGGAAATTTATGACCTCTGTATCAGCGGGAGTGTTGCGAAGCGCTGCTCTATTCTCTGTAGCTACTACTGTCCTGGAATACTCCTGGGGGAGAGGTGTCGTGACGTTGGATTTGCTCGATCGTACTGAAGTGCGCTCTGTGCCTTCCCTGACCCGCCCGAGTGCGAAAGAAGACTTGATGATCTCTCGCAGGGAGGCATTGGATCGCTCTGTTACGTTACTCAGTGAGCCCAGCCGTTCAGAGCCTGGTCTGCCTAGTAGCGGGCTTTATCAGAACAATCCTTTCCAGGACGAGTACCACTAGCGTTTCTGACACTGGCCCCGGTTTCGGCTCAGCGTTCACTATGTTTGTCCCGTCCCTGTATTCCCAGCTTGTCGGACCTGCATAGTCATTGGGTTACTCGGACTCTTCGAGTACCAGTTCTCTATCGCGCATTCCAGCGTTCCCTCTACACCACACGCGTACACGCAGCGTACTATGGACAATGCAGCTGTTCCTAATCAGTCGTATCCAGAGACCCATGTGTCATTGCACCCAGCCAAAGTAGTTCCTTGCGTCGCACAAATTCACTTACTGGTGTTGACGAAGAGTTCGCCACTGCAGTTGGTTGAGCAGGGAATGCGAATCCTGGCTTCAGTCTGATTACTGGTGTAATTTTGGGTGATAAATCGCCCGTGACCGTTTCAAGTGGCCCTAGGGCTTGGGTACGTTCTTTTACCATCATTGTCTCTTAGTACTACTCTCTCAGCATGCCGTTCTGTGTGATGCAACCATTTATTTCCGCAGACGCATCGCGTACATCAATACAACGTCAATACCTCGCTCACACCTTCGTCGCTCCGATTAGTGCTTACCAGAAACTGATGTCTCATACCACCCATGATGCATACGCACCTATGCGAGGCGGATAGGGTCTTCGAACCCAGCCCTTTGCAGCGTCAAACGCTGGTTATCTCCTTGAAAGACAATGTTCACTGATAACAGTTATCAATGTTTGCGATATTCATTGTGCGCCTCAATTTGCGCGAATGGTGCCACTCTGCAGTAGCCGCAGTCTGTTGCTTTATGACCAACGTCTCTGTGCCGAATCACCAGAGTGTGCCACTGCCAGCTTCACGACCAGGTACGGCTTTATTTTGCATTTTGTCAATCAAAGTATTGTTTACAAATGCTGTACCCCTTACAGGTGATAAAAGGTGCTGGCGCTCAGTCCAACAGCACATGGATAGCGATGCAAATTGCGCTGAATAGCTTGAATTGTTACTCAAGTCCCCCTTCGTCGCTGCCATCCATTGCCGGAGCTTGCGTGGCATAGTTGGTTGTGTTACATCCAGGTCGTTTAGTCAGCAGCCCTCAGGATACGCGACTTGCCTCTTGTTCCGGTTGATGTCCTCTGTCGTCATCCAGCTGGCGCCGAAACTGTTGAGTTATGATATGTG
>JBBPSV010000125.1:4447-28665 GCA_038093795.1 Retiboletus fuscus
CGGGATTCGTCTAGGTCTTTGCATGCCCGTCTGGACGGCCGCTCTCGACGCTTGGCCAAAGTTACTTCCAAGTTTCGCCTGCAAACTCGCCTCGGAGCCGGTACTCGGACGTATTAGAAGCTTGCTCTGATAGGAAATGTAGGCCTCTGCGTGTACAGATCAAGCTCTAGAGTCCCCACTGGCTGAATTTCCTAGTCCCCGTCGCTGCAATGCACCGTGAGTTCGCCCTGTAGCGTTCCTTCCCGTACCTCTTCTCTTCCTTCCCTTGGCATTGGCGGGGCGCGCAACGTTGCCGCCCTCTCCGCCACTATCATTATTGGTTGTTTGTTCTGAGTACCATCCATGGCGTCGACACTTTGACCTAGGGCAACAATGTAAACATTGTTGTCCCAGATCCTGTCTGATGTGACATGACATTACACAGTTTCCATTCTTATATTCGCTACCTAGTCCCTCGACCCTCCACAGTAACCAAAATCACCATAGGTGCATTTTTTTTCCCTCCCTAGCGCTAGTTTTTGTATATCCATCCGTTTGGAAAACGTAGCTTCAGTTCGCAAGGCCCAGCAGGCGCCGAAGAACATCACCGTCAGATTTTCGAGGCTTTATGTGCTTTTACCCCCCTGTGGATTTCATAGCCTTTTTTTCTGCGCCTGGTAATCCGCCGCTCATCATCTATGTATAGATTACTTCGTGAAAGGTCACCGCCTCGACAGCATCGGGGGGTATGGATGTCGCCCGCCGTCTATGTCCCTCCTTCCGCTATCGTGATCCTTTACGTGCCACCCATCCTCATCTCGGTGATGCTGGTATATATTTCTCATTCCCTCCTCCGCCTGCAATATTGTTGTGTCACCTGGTATTTCCCTTGTACACTTCATGCGTCACCATACCACTTTCACTCGTCTGGAGAGCTCACGCAACGGTCTCACCACTTTCCGTTCTTTCCATCTCATGCTAAAGTCGACACTCAAGATGATGTAGAACGTTACCATGACGTCCTCTCTCTGATTCGGCATATTTCCCTATCGCCCGAGGACTAACTGGGACGATGTCCACTAGAACTTCTCCCGCATTGGTCCGTACCCTACGGTTCTCACCCCCTCCATCGTTCTCAACAACTACTATATCGTCTGGTGGATCATTCCATCCTCCACCTTCATCTTTGTTGCATTCTTTTCGCTCGGGAAAGAGGTTGAGGTTATCACGCAATATAAGACTTGCTTTAATCGTTCCCGTCGCACTGTTCTTCGCCAAAGCGTCGAAATTAATGTCGTGAGCTCAAGTTTCGGCATTGCATTTGTTGTGAAGTCTGTTGCCAGGCCCTGCCAAAAAAAATATGATAGACACTGATCTTTCACTTTTCGCAGGTATTCTCGTGCTTGCAAGATTTCCGACTCGTCTCTGTATAGCCCTTCCGCGACATCATACTCATCGTTTGAAAAGAAAGAGTTTGACTTGATAGGCTAAGATAGTGAGTCGCACGTCTCAGCGTATTTACAACGTTACAATCACGCGGCAGCAACAGCCAAAATATCTACATGTTGCAGAGAACGAAAGCGAAGATCAGCAAATAAATACGTTATTTCTACACGTCAGACAGTCTCACACAGGTCCAAAACCGTACGCGCTACATGAGCTCAGAAAAGTGGAAAGAAACAAGGCAGAAGAAGAGTGGTGATCTGGAGGTGACATTGAGCGATACTAATAGATATTCTAGAGACTTACAGCCCATCACGCACGGAATGAGCCCGAGGGATCGAATGGTGCTCAACGCGCATTATTTAAAAGGGCCGGAAACTCATATACAAGACCGTGACGTTCTCGATCACTGCCCCGAGAATTCCGAGTCATGATCTCCAGCAAGTAGGACTGCATGAAGTTGGATGTGATTTCTATAGAACCTGCGTCTCCGAAAACCGACTTGTAGCTTCACGATCAGACGACAGTCATTCTGACCATACGAAGGCAGTCTTGAACTGTAACCTTGTTCTTTGATGAGTGCATCCACCGCTCACCATGTTCGCTTCGCGGCGCTAGGTCGCTCTGCTATTTGAGCAGAAGCAGAGAATTTCGTAAGAGATAACGCTTAGCTATATACTATACCCAGTCCGGAGTCCGGACATTCTGTCCTTTACGTGATGAAAATTATAGTGAATCACGTGATCCCCTGTAACACCACGATTAAAAGTTGACGTTAACCGAGGTTTGGAATTGGTCTCCTCGCATCTATGATCGTGTGAATGCTACTTCCATGTTCATGAGGTGGCATGCTCGTGGCAGGCAGTGGCACTTCGAAACTGATCCCATTCAACCCCCGCATGCATTGTGCGTTGGGCATAACCAGCGTACAATAATCCCGCGGGCGTCCAAATAACTCGGAACTGCATCTCCCATTTATTAGAGTTACGACATGAACAAAGGATCGATTCGCGATTCCCCGTTCTTTGTTTGTGCACCAGAGTCCAACAGTTTATAAAGGCGTGCCGAACCTAACAGGTCTCCCAGAGGTTTGTTCTTTCCTTACCTCGTTGATACTTCCTCATGAATTCCACATTCTATCCTCTTTTTCCTGTGTTTGCTTTCTGCAGTTTCGCTCTAGTCCTCATCCCTCTCCCGTGGCACGTTCAGGCGTGGAACGTTGGTACATGCGCCTACATCATCTGGACGTCGGTGGCTTGCCTCTTGGAGTTTATCAACTCAGTGGTTTGGAGGAACAACACTTTGAACCCGGCTCCCGTGTGGTGTGACATCTGTATGTCTATTCAATGAGCCACTCACCATTTTCTGATACCTTATCAGCTTCGAAGATTCTTCTCGGTGCTGGTGTGGGTATTCCCGCGGCTGGACTTTGTATCAGCAGACGGCTGTACACCATCTCTGCCATCAAGTCGACCGTCGTGACCTCTCAGGATGTACGTCTGACTTGTATGTATTGTTTCAAATCGTGATCGTCCAATTAGAAACGTCGAGCTGTCATTATCGACTCGTGTATTGCTTTCGGTGTCCCAATTATCGTCATGGCGCTACGTGAGTTCTTTCATTGCCTTTTCATGCCCTCTATGACACTCATTTATTGATTACTGTCTTGTAGATTACGTCGTACAGAGTGCGTGTAAACAATATAGGGATGATGCCCGCTTAATTTTGCAAATAGCCAATCGCTTCAACATACTGGAAGATGTCGGCTGTTGGCCTGCTACCTACAATACGCCTTTGGCCTACTTCCTCGTGTTCATGTGGCCAGTTGTCCTAGGTTGCATCTCGTTTGTATTTTCAGGTGAGTTTACGATGGACGACCCGCTACAGCCTACTCAACATCTGTTAGCTTTGACGTTGCGCGCCTTTTACAAGCGACGCTTGGAGTTCACTCAATTTCTGTCAACTCACAGCTCGTTCAGCATGAACCGATACATCCGTTTAATGTTGCTGGCCATCTCGGAAATGCTATGCACGATTCCTATCAGCATATACAGCGTCTACATCTCTAACAAAGACGTCCCGATTCAACCCTGGATATCATGGGCTGACACGCATTACGACTTCTCATATGTCGGACAAATCCCCGCCATCCAGTGGATGAACGATCCCAATTTTTGGATCTCGGTCGAGCTGACGTGTTGGTTGTTCCCCGCTTCTGCGTTGCTGTTCTTTTTGTTGTTTGGCTTTGGGACTGAAGCTCGCAAACATTATCGCGCCGCCTTCTTGCGCGTGGCCAAGGTCTTCGGGTACAAGCCTGCATCTGACATACCTGTTCATATGCCACGGAAGTTAGTCGTCCTCATATCATCCTTCCACACTGTTAATCTCCTTTCCAGGTGGACGTCGCGCCTCAACAAAACTATTTCCGTCGGATCGTTGCCTGTATATGCCCCAACTCCTGCACACGTCAAGCACACGAAATCATTCATGGCTTCCACGACGAAATGCTCTGACATTGACGTTGAAAAAGCGGCTGTTGCCGGTTATTCTCCAGACGACCAGCAGCCGTCTCCCACGGTTACATGCACCGGAGGTGACATTAGCGAAAGCGAGCACGCCGTGACGAGTCCAGCTCCCATTCCAGACCGTTGTACCGTCCCTGCATATCATCTTCCTTTCAGGATACCTAGCATCGATCCGATTCCGCACCTCTCGCTGCAACAGCCACGGTCGTTGGGCAACGTTCGCATCACAGTGCAGACCCAGTATTCCACCGCAGATTGATTGTTTCATAGCCGTTCACATACCTTTTTTTACAGTTGTGTGCAAGATCACACAACGCTATTTATTTACGTCGCGACGAACCTTCATACTAGCAGATCTCCATTCGGGTGTAATCCTCACCTATCAGTCTTTCAATCACGCGCTCATTCATCGACGTTTTGGTAACCCTACCATAGCATACAAAAGCCCCGCATACGCATCTTCGATTCATTGTACAAATTTGTCTGCTCATATGCTGACTCGGCGACGTCGCAATGCATTTCAACTCGATATCTTGTCTGGAATGACGATGAGAGACCAGGTTGTTCCGTTGACTAGGTTTCGTGATCCTGCAGCGATGGTGGCATCCAGCCATGGGACAGGTCAGTCTATTCCGGCTAGGGCGACGTTGGGTCTACAGATTTTTATGCTAGAGAACCCGAAACGAGAATTAGTAAGGGTGGTTTCTCATACTGTCCAAAAGTTAGAAGTTCCTTCATCACACAACACAAACGCATGGATTGCTTAAAGCACCACTTCCACGGGATCCTACCCCAGCAAGTCATCAAGGAAATCTTGCATCTCGTTCTTTGGATCCTTCCTCATGATATTATCCACTGTGGGTAAAGGGGGAGCCTCGACGACGTCGTTTTCTTCAGAGGCTGAGTACAAGCCCACAGAAACGCGTGAAATACGAACCTTTCTTCCGCTCCTTGGGAGCCATCGGCTTCGTTCTGAGCGTGCTCGTCTTTGCTCTAAACCTCTCCTTCAGATCTATCAAACAACGAAACAGAGGGGACGAAAAGAATTCATCGACGCGTTCTTTTTACCGCAAGAACATCGACGAACCTCGATTCGCCTCGGCCATGGCTTTCTCGCGACGCATCTGTTCCAGCGAGTCGTCCCATTCGATCGTCTGTACGCGGCCCTTTTTCGATTGCAGCGCAGGCTGCCGGCGAGAAGTGAGATGTGCCAATGAATGATCGATCTCGTCGTCATCGTCCTCCTGCACGTCCGGTGCACCACTGGCAGAAAGCGCGAGTGCCGGATCCGACGACCGTTGCTTTTCCAAAAACGCCTCTAAATCGACCTCGGGCTCCTTGATCTCCTCTCCTAAAAAAACATGATGAATCCATGTCTCAATGACCGTCCAAACTGTGACCGTCATACGAGTCGCTCGCATCGCGGCCCCGGACGAACGAACGAAGCAACACCATAACGCACCGTCCGAATCCAGCTGGGGTTCCTCCTCCGCATATCGATCTGCGTTGGAGACGAGCTGGCGCTTGGAATACCTCTGGCGGGCCTCTTCGGCTTCTTCGGGGTCGATATCGTCCGGTTCTTCGCCCTCTAAGACGAGTCGTTTCGTGAACTCGGCGGGACGCCCAATGGCATGACCCCGTCCCCGCGCGCGAAGATATTTACCGAGGCCGCCCCTGGACTTGCCTCTGCCTCGCCCGCGCCCGCGAGGCTGGCTCAGATCTGAAGAAGTAGGAGGACTGGCATCCGCCATGAAGTACGAGCGATTCAGGTAGCATGAGTGCGTGCGCGATAACACATATCGCAAGAGGCTGGTGCACGTGACTCTGATGCGTAAAGGCAAAAGTTAAAGTTAGTATCTCGAGCCAGTAGCTGGGTATGTGTACTATCCTGATCCCACTGCGGTATACGCTCCAAATCGCATTTTCGAACGAAACGCCACGAAATTTGTTGTTACACGTTGGGTTAGGACTGAGGTATACTAATGCTACAGTAGCTCAAACGAGCGGATAACCTTATACAACAGGAAGACCGACAAGACCACCAAAGAACCCTACCGAAAGAACACCACATGGAGAAGGAAGGAAAACCCGCATATAAGAGGATATGATTCAGTCGTCTGATGGAATGAAGCCCCGCGTAAGAATATCATACAAAAGGAAAAGAAATAAGCATATATGAATAAAGAGCCCAATGATGAGCACGACAATCGCGTTTTGAAGCTCGTCCTCGATGTACTTCCATATGCGCAGAGGGAGTGACCGTGGTGGCCTCGAGATAGGTGCAGGAAGTGGTAGCGTGGGACGAGCTGCATCGGGTGGGTTGCTTGGTGGTGGTGGTGATAGGGTACGACTTCGAAGAAGTACAGGATCTTCGAACATGAGTTTTTTCGGAGCCCGCGCTTCTTCGCGCTGCTTATCAAGCCACCTGGAGAGGCAGTAGTTGGCATAGCCTGTCCGATCGAACATGGCGATGCCAGACTCTATGTCGTAGAATTCCGATCTACGAATGGCTTTGAATGGCCGCGTGTGTAAGCAGTCGTCGCCTTCTAGGACTTGGAGGTCAGATAGGAAGCACGGGTGGTCTGAGAGACAATCTTCGTAAACGGAATGACAGTCTGTTTCGACTGGGGGTTCTGGGGGGTTATGACACATAGCAACATCATCGTGTTCCTATATTCGAATGAATAATGAATATGACAACTGAGAAGAGACGCTTACACGAATGATGAGACAGGGGCGTGCAGGAGACGAACCAGAATCTTTCCTATATCTTTCAAAGAACCCCTTACGAGAGATTGTGACGGGCTGTTCATCAAACCGAACCTTTTTCTAGTCATCCAGTTAGCTTCCTATCTACCCCCGCCCCAAATCATAGTACCGAAATCACCTTTGGCGTTACAGAAGACGTACTTGAAGCATTGTCGCCGAGGATCACAGGCTTTTGGGGTCGTTTAAATGCAGGGAGAACACTGCGACCGACGCCTAGCTTCCACAGCTGTAGCGAAGGACGAATTATGATGTCCAATGCCTCTTTCACATCCTTCACGTCCATATGCTTCCCGCTTCGAGCGAATCGGAGACGCTGTACACGTCTCCTGGAAGGCGAATCACAGTCGGTGAAGGAAGACTTGGCGCACATCACGAATGGGGCAATCCGAGGGCGTCGAGGCGGTGGGGGGAAGTATCCGAGATGAAGCAAAGGAATTCCCCCTGGACGTATCGAGGAGGTAAACACGGAGGGTGGTTCAGAGTATGTGGAAGGATGCCCCTGCCTGCTACTGGCGGTTCCGGTATTTAACTCGCCGCCCTATTGAGCACCACGAAGGGTATGTCGGCACGTGTGCACTGTGATGTTCCACACCAGTCTGGATTGGGAAGCCTCGCTCTGCATGAGGCGATTCATTCATCATAATGTGATGAAACCGTCAAGATAAACTCGATCAACCTGCCGCTTGGATACGCTGCAACGTGTCAGCGGAGTTGAGTGGTAGTGCTTTGTCCTTTGGCTGTCTCACCTTACTGGTCTATCCCGGCAGCCAAGGAAAGCGTCCAAACGTGGTACAGCATTTGCACAGCCCTCGAGTCAGATGCCAATTCAAACCGTCGCCTATAGGGTCAACTTATGGTCTTCCACATTTCCCGTGCTATCGAGTCTCGATTCACGGTGATTACAGTTGTGTTGTTGCATGTTCGCCATCGGCTCGGAAGAAAGACGGCCCGGGATTTCCCAGCCAATCATAAGCCAAGCGGTCAAGACATCGCTCTGGACAGTAGTCTATCACAAGTACTATTACCGAACAGCTCATCAGCTTCGTCGAACGGCCTCAATGATTAATAAGTCGACCTGCTACCGTCTCCGAGATATCCCCACTGATAGTATGGTTCCTTGGGTGAGCGACCGAGTGAGAGGCAAAACGAAGACGGCCCTGCATGTATTTGAATTTCAGGACTCAGACGAAGGGCTTCGAGGGGTTCAGCAGGTGAAAAAGTCGCCGTGGCGAGCAGAGCAAGCCTCCTTACTGGACGATAAGGCCGTCTGCATGGAAAACAGGAAGTTTATGCTGGTATAAAGAATCCACGACCACTCGAAACAAACGCGGATATCCATGCTCGTGGACTTCTAGGTAGTCTGATGACTAGACCGTCTGATCGCTAAACTGCACCTGAGGTCAAGCAAGGTGTACAAGTAAGCATGGGAATCAAACTAGATATCTCCCAGGATCGCACTGAATTGCTACTAGTACTCCGTTTTGACGAAGCAGTGTCTTACTGGGGTTCTCGCCCAGCCTCACGGCGCTCGTCAGGACGGGGCTGGTATTGGAGTGGCTGGATCGCAAGATGTATATTGGTATGAACTTCGAGGGGCAGTGAAACAGGATGGTTGAGGATGGAACGGACTGCGGCAGAGCAGGAGAGCAGGAGAGTTAAAATGAGGATATGAGAACAAATGAAGTGGACCCTGAGGCCTGAGGAGGCAGGCTGCGCGCAAGATCCGTTGGGTAGAACATTCACACTGCGACACATGGCGAGATGCAGTCTGGCTTAACGGTCCGGGTACGCGGGTCCAGAGTGCTAACGGACTAGGACACTGGGAGCGCGTGGGGCCTTGCTTCGTAAACTTCGATTTACTGAGTTCGCAGTAGATCCCATATTGATTCGATAATAGTGTCCTTTCATTGTTACTTAGCTCCTTGAAGGCTTATTTGTGACTCTGAGGGCTCAGAAGATGTAATACATCGAGTCCATCATCGCCACTGAATAGGTATACCTAGGCCACAGAGCTGGGAGAATTCTACCTATCAGATACTGTAAGCCCCAATTACCGCCGGCTATATGTATCTACCACATGGCGCTGTGCTCAGTTGGCTTCGCGGCACGCGTAGTTACGAAGTGAAGTGAACCAAAAGTCAATCCATACTATATACTGTAAGCCTTGTTATACATGCATCTGTTGAATGTAGCTATGAAAGGCAAACGTGTATTCCCAATCACCAAGGATTCCTTTTCTATCGATCTATTGTCTCGATGACGTCTAAATAATACCTAGGAGAAACAAGACCCTCGAGGCCTCTGGATAACCCAACGTCAAGTTAGGTTAGTCATCCTGCATACAACGTCAACTGGCATTCCAACAAACGTCAAGGCTGATGCTTACGACGCGTCCTACTTCTACATCCACCTCTTTTTCATCCATCAAATCAGTTCGGCCAAGAGGCTACACTTTTTCGGCATTATTCTGTGCATTTCCGCCATCATGAAGCGCTGCCAGTGCTTCTGCTCTGAGTTTTTCCTCGTCGCCCCTCGTCAACTCTTTGTGTTTGATCATGAAAATGCTGGCGATAGTTGCAATGGCAGCCAGACACGCATTGAGAATGAACACCAGTTTGAAGCCTTTCGCGTACCCGTGTGAGAGCACATAGCTGGCCATCGAAGACGTCAATCCCAGGGGAGTAAGCGTGGATGTTGGCGTGTTCGGTCCAAGAATGCTAGGGTCGTTGATGATGGAAGTAATCGCGGACGAGGAAAGCGAAAAGGAAGAGAGGTCACTCTTGAGCGAATTATTACTGTGTCAAAGAAAGATTTAGTTTCGCTAGAAAGATTTGGAGAAGAAAAAGACCAACATCAACGTTGATCCAATAGCCAGAGCCAATGTTCCTCCCAACAGCCTGACAAACTGATTATGGTTGCATACGTCCTCAGCGAATAGTTGATCACGTTGGGGAGATGACTTACGTTTCTGACAGCCGTCACTACAGACATATCCCGTCTCGAGACGCTCGCCTGAGCCGCAACAGTCGTTGTTTGCAGAGTCTAAGGGAACACGTGTGAGTTCATGACAACTCCCACTCGAAACTTTATCGGAAATCTTACTTGTCCGGCACCCATACCAGAGAGCAACATGTACACCACGAGGAGCGCTTTAGTTGTGGATGTCGTTACCGTAGATAAGCAACCACATCCCACAGCCCACGCGCTGAATCCAACATAGATGCTAGTCTAGTTGAGGGATCGCACACGATTACATCAGTCTTTCAACGAGGACACATCTGCGCATTACACACCCGGTATCTCCCTGTCCTACTCACGATCAAGCCCTTTTATAATGGAAGCATAATTATCAGTAATGGCACTAATTCCAGACAAAAAAGATATATACCGTGGTCCAACTTGCGAACGATTGGCTGACAAGCACCGGGAGTAAGAATATTCCCGACTGGATCGGGGAATACCCCAGTGCAACTTGGAAAAACTGCGGCAGGTAGTACAACGAAGAGAAAAAGATGAAACCGCTGATGGTGCCATCAGCGCCAAGGGTTCGGTAGGGATACGAAACAACCATACTTGATAAACATGGTAATATATACACCGGTTACGGTCACGTGTTTGAAGATGTACACTGACACACGAATCACGGATTAGTCAAGTCTCATCAATACACAAGCTCGATCACCTACTGGGGACAATTGGCAAACGTGAGCCTTTCCATTCCCAAAGGCAAAATATGAAAACAACAACGACTCCGGAGCACAACGGTGCGAGGACGATGGGCGAGTTCCAGGGGAACGTGACGCCACCCTGGCAGTGCTACGTTAATAATGATTGCGTTAAACGATCTGCATTCACATACCCAAATGAGTGGCAAAAGAATGAGAACAGATCCAACGAGCGTTAGAAAGGCGCCGAGGTAATCTACCGCCAAAAGTTTCCTGCATGGTGTGAGAGGGTCGACGAGAGGAGGTTATTCGGCACCTACTCCTTCACATTGCCTTGCACTGGCTTGAGTGGAAGTGCGAAAATAACGACACAGATGGCAACCAACGAGACAGGAAGATTGACCCAGAAACACCACTACTCCATGGTAAACACAAGTATACCGAAAATAAAATCAAGAAAAACGTACTCTCCAAGACACATTTTGGGCCAGAACACCACCGAGGGGAGGTCCTATAGCATAGCCGAGAGCGATAGCGCCGGAAATGATACCCTGATATTTACCTCTGAGAAGAACCGTTTAATTTACGACACAAACTACGGGGAAACGCAAAAAAAAAAATACATACCTATCTCGAAGGCTGACGATATCGGAGACGACAATTTGTGCCATGCTCTGAAGACTGCCACCCCCTGCACCAGCGAAGCCACGAAAGATAATCAACTGGATGATGGACGTCGAGAAACCTGAAGCGAAGCTGCCCAGTATGTATACTGCCATGGCCACGCAAAGCGCCATTTTGCGACCAAAGATGTCACTGAACCGACCGTACAGGGGTTGGCAGCTCGTTGAAGTGAGCATGTAGGCAGATGGTACCCATGATGCGACGGACCCGGCGTTGAACGCGGTGGATATAGTGGGCATCGCAGTTGATACAACAACGGAATCCAGCGCAGAGACAGCGGCGCAGAGAGCAAGGCCCGCGAACACGGGGAGAATTTTCCTGAACGGGAGAAGGTTTGTCTGATCTGTGAGTTGTAATGGACCGTCGACCGATTTCTTTGAACTATCAGCCGTTTGAGTCGTGACCGTAGAGATGGGTTGTGACGAGGCCAGCTTATCAAAGCCATCTGATTCGGCGCAAGGTATGTCACTTGGCGAGGAGACTGTCGCCAAGGATCCTGCATCATCATTCCTGGACGCAGCCGAGCCAACGTTGGGAGGATGCTCCAGGTCGACGTTCATAGAACCAGGCACGGTGGTAGCACTGATTGCGCCACCAGAGGTGCGGTAGGCGGAGATCGTGTCGTGCTGAGTGACCTCGGTCATGGAGAACGCGCGAAGTTGAGGCAAAAGTACAAGAGGAAGATGTTTTACAGCGGCTGCTAATCGAAGCCGAGGAGGTGTAGGGAGGGAACGCTGGGCTGGGAGTATCACTTCTGCTCACCATCTCCCTTTATGTATCGCAGCTCTCGAGCACATTGCGGTGACACCTCAGGTACGATAGGATACGTATTGACAACTTTATCCTTGCGTGCCCGAAGTGTGATTCCACCGGTTTTCTTGGTCTTTGACTGCGGACGCGTTGCAATGCTTGTGATTAGACATGGCCAAGTGGATGCTAGTACATACAAGCGCGTGTCTTGCCGTCTTTGTCGATTAGAACGAAACATTTAGTCGAATCTCGACCCTAGAAGCATAGCAGCGGTCGCTTCTCCCAGCCTGCAGTTCTTGGCGCCCCGATCCGCGAATGGCGGTTGCTCCTACGAGTTAAACCCCGGGTGGTTGCTTCCTCGGCGTGCGATTGCAGCGTGGCTCTACTCTCCGAAATTGCGTGCGATTGTGAGTTGATTACCTCGAAGAACGGGGTTATTACCTCAATGTAAGAACTTCGCGACGTCGATGACACCATGCTGTGTGCGGTACACGAAAGAACAAGATGCCAGTGTCTTCTGATGCGCGCTGGTCATCGTCCGCGGACAGCCTTGGCAGGCGTACTAGAACTGGTGGAAGCCAAGGAGAAATCCAAAGTCTAGAGCAACCCAAGAGCAACCGTATTCCGAGGCTTGCAATCAGGATACTTTGAACGAAAAATATGACCCGAAGAAGGAGGGACCCACAGTGGAAACTAAACTTTTCCGGAGGTAAAAAGCCTGGGCATTCTCAAAAGAGTAAAGACAACGTCGTGCATGGCGGGCTCGGACGGCGCCTAGCTATAGAAAGTCTCGGCAAGTACAGGGATATTGAGGATCAGCCGCTACCAACAATCCGGGAAAATGAGTTGCCACCAGCTCCCAAGCCTTTTCGGTGATGTCAACCAATCATCTTGCAATTTTCTTGTATGTTGTCACGGGAAAGTGCGCAGCATGACTCAAGCATGACTCCGTTATATTATATCCTCGAACAGGATGATGGCTCCACGGCTTATCAAGGCCAAGAGTTATTTAATCAGGGAGATTATCGCCACAGCCAAGCTGAAACTCAAACTTTGCAAGATTGAGTAGAAACCGCAGGGAACCGTCTCACCTTCAAGCACCAGCCCTAAGTGAAGCCCTTTCTCAGATTGTTTTTCTGATCGCAAGAGAGCAAGTCATGGAGGTGTTGAACAAGGTTTGACGATGACTCATCCCCGGCAACCGCCTGTGAGACGCGCCAATCAGGCGAACGTTCAGATAGAGTTCAAGTCGCTTGGTCCAAGTCGCTTGGTCCGGTGATCAGACATTCGTGTGAGTGACCGCCCCAAATCACCTACCTATCAAAGTAAAAGAGCTACAAAGAACACATTGGTGGTGCTGCGCATTCGCTAAATTAACCGAAGAAAGAAAATACCAAGTACTTTCCGTGCAGTGGTATCCATACAACCCGAAATGCTGTCGGTGGGTCGTATTGTATAATAACTTACACCGAGACTCGGACCTCTTTTCCGATCGCGTAGATAGGCTCATCATCATGGACCAATGAGACTCCGAGCTCGGATCCCCCATCATGATGGGCCATCTGGTGGCATAGCACTTGAATGCGATGCCGTCTGTAACGTGGACAGTGCACAGTGCCGCGTCTTGCAGACAAGGTGCCCCTAGAAACGATACAGGGGAAGCAGTCAAAGGTCGGAAGTGCCAAAACGCTTCGACGATTTCGACCTCCAACTTCACCACACAGAGTTCCAGTGGTTCTGCAGGCTACGCCTCCGATACCAATCAGAATGCCCGAATGAGCCATGAGAGAATTTTCAACCGATAACGTTCAAACTCGTCTGCGCTGCGGAGGGCCAGTTGGCCCTATTAGCCTCCCACTGCAACGCCGTTGATACGACCGTCGGCACTCAACGAGGAAACGACCAGAAATTCGTTGGAAAAATCTATCACGCAAGAGGTTAACCCGTATAGCCCTCTGAAGCATCGTTTTTTGAACCCGATGAAGGTATCTCTCTTTGCCGAGATCCCTGCTCCGTCACTGGCATCGTGGGTCACGCTCAACTTTTCAAAGTTAACGCAACAGCACCGTGGGTAGTACGCCGTTCTCCTTTCCTTGGCCTGACGAACACCTGCTGCGTGGTTCCGCAGCTGTTCCCATGTAGTACTTGTGCCGTACAGCTTATCGAAACACACCTCTCAGTCGATCATCTCTTTAGATACCCCCGGTAGAATGCCACACAAGAAGAAGGGATGATCGATTTTGATCGGGGACCATATACGAGTGATAGCTTTGGATGCGGATGGTCGCCAAGGTGGCTCTCATCCCCATTTCCTCAACTTCCGCATATCACGCACGCGAATGAGGGTATAACAGTACTTGGATTGGTGAAATAGCAAACGAGATGACGAAAAGATATCGATTGAGAAGAGAAAAATTGTAAAGATGACGTATTGCACGAGATGAGATAAATAAATCAAAAAATCGGTCCGTGATGCTCAGGGTGAGAATTGGCTCCTCCAAGTGTCTAAACATGCATGCAAAAACGAAAACGAGCGGGGCTGGCCATCGTCATGATTGTCCAGCAGATGCCTCCTTGGCCGCCATGGCTTCCTCGATCGCGCGACATTGTGAAAGGAGCTGTAATATGACAGCACGCCCACAAGCGTTGCGAATGAACTGCGTCTGCGAGATCGAATTGAATCAGTATTCCAAACACAAAGTGTAGAGCGAAACCGACGTTTAATAGTTCCCCAGGCCCAGGTCTGCCCGCCGACTCCCTCCCACAGAGTCTCAAAAACTCGTGGAACGCGCGCGAATAATGCTCAGGGTGCGTTAGCGGAGGCCATTGCGAGCCAACATGCCGTGCACTCTGGATGTAAAACGGCACTTGGGCCGATGGCGAGGCAGGCATGGAAAACGGAGGAACGGTCTCTGCGAACTCCCAGATGGTTGCTCCCAGCGACCAAATGTCAACTTTCAACGCGTTGTAGGGACCACTGAAAGGCAATGATCAGAAACGGTGATCGATGAGATAACCAAAGTTACGTACGCTCTCATTTCAGGCGCCTGGATCCCAACACAGACCGAGTCAGACCGTGAAATCAATGTTTCTCGCGTTCTCACTCACCTGCCAGTAAATGACCCCCACTGCCCCATTTACGATGGGTGCATTTCGATCGACGCGAATAGCGTTCGAAAAGTCCGCTACGCGAGTGCAGCAACATGCGATGAGCACCAAGCCAAAAAGTCGTTACACCTCATGTCACCTACCCAGTTTCACAACGCCAGTCGCGTTCACCAACAGGTTATCGCTTCGGACATCCCGGTGAGCGATATGTTGTTTCTGCAGGTAATCCAGACCACGGAGGATCTATTCGACGACACAGAAAAGAACTCGTCAATAACTTTGCTAGGCACTGCAGCAAGAAACACCCACGTCACTGGCGAATCGTCCGACCAGTCTCTCTTGTAGAACGAGGCCCTCTGCCACCAAACCGATCACGTCCGCAAGCGATCGCTCCATGAGTTCCATACGTATCCAAAGCGAGGTATCCACTGCGCTCGCAGGCTCGGCGTGCTCAGTTTGGCCTGGATTTGGACCAACGTAGACAGCATCCAGAAGGAGCAAGTGCTCGTGATCCAAATTCTTGAGCAGGGAGAGTTCATGTAACACTGATACTAGTTTGTTGGACACTGGCGAGTTGTCTGACAAGGAGGGCGACGATGCAAGGGGTGGTAGTGGTATCCGCTTGATGGCCACGAGCGACGTGCCAGATGGTATGGGCCTCTCGGTGCTGTCTTGCTGTCTGTGCTTTCTATCCGCAAAAGAGGAAACGACACGGGCAGCAAACACGGAGCCACTTTCGCCTTCGGCGATCTCGACCAGGTTCGTGAAACAGGAGGCCGGATTGCGGGGGGCGATATAGGGCTGTAGCTGCGCTAGAAGCGGGTGCGTAGAGGGTGGTATCGATGCGTGCGATTCTAACACGGGTGTCTCTGAAGGGTATAAACGTGCTTCACTTTCTTCGCCATCGCTCTCGACGTCAACACCACCAAAGGTATCTGTTGTTGAGCTGAGCAATCTCGCCTCTGCGGCCAAGCCACCCTTTTGCTTTGGCACCGCAGAAGGAGGAACCCCGTTCAATCCCCTTGGTGTCGTCAACGGCGCACTCTCGCTTGTCGAGCTGGACGTCGTGTCCGAGCTCCCATGTGAGAAGTGAGAGCTCATGGGCGACACCGCTATACCGCCGCCCATTGCCTGTAATTGAGTGACACGCCCGAGGGAAGTCGTTCTAAACCTCGACAAACGGCGAGGCGTCGAATCCATTTCCAGCTCAACAGGGGGCGGCGGAGGTGCCGGCCACTTTGACTGCGCACCATCGCGCAAGAGTGACACCGAGGAGGTTTCAGAAACCATGGAATCGTCAGGCGCTTCTCCGCGTTCTTGCGTACGTGGTGACTCTCCGCCCATATCAGGTGCGTCGTACGCTGAGCTCCGGGATTCGATTTTCGCCGTAGAAACCACACTTTCCCGCCTAGAAGCTAACGAGACGGCATCGGAATCGATGACACTCGCGACTGCCGTCCGAACAACCTCGGTCTTGGCTGTTGCTATCGTCGCAGCCGTCACTGTGATCGTCGACAAGCCTGAGTCACGATCACCCGGGTTAGCACGGGCAGGAAGAAGGGTCTGAGATGAGTTGGGGCGGGAATCCGATGGGGATGCGTGTGATGTAGTAGAGCCGTACTTGAGAGCTTTTTGAGGAGAAGGAAACGGGGGTAATTGTGACCGAGGAGAAGGAGGCTGGAGATTGAGTTGAGATGTTGCTCGTTTTAGGGGTGGCAATGGTAATGTAGGTGGTGGGTGAGGAGGCTTCGGCGGCGCCGGGCGGAGTTGTGCACGGATCTGAGATGGAGGAATAGGGATTGGTAATGGTTGTGGTTTTGCACCGAATAGTGGGTTGACGGGGGATTTGCCAGATATGCCCGTAATAACATTCGTTCTGGGAGGTGCGAGGGTAACTGTAGGGGGGAACGTGAGGGGCGCGGGCTTGGGCTTGGGCTTGGGCTTCGGTGGAGGGGGTGGCGGGAGGCTGTCAATACTAGCTCCACGTGGAGACTCCGATGGCGGGGAAGATATCGATGCAGGTGGATCAAGGTCTTTATCAAGAGATGAGACGTTGGGACCAAGAGACACATCGGGAAGGAGTGGAGTTGAGGGGGCAACTGGTGACCCATCCACTTCTTTCACTTCTTCTTCTGTTGTGTCAACGGCGACGGCTTGTTCCCCCGCGTCATCCCCAGGAAGAGTTCCCTCGGCTTCTGCTACTTCGTCCTCCTCTGCCCGCTCTTGTTCGTTGTCTTCTTCAACAGCACCTATTGTTACTCTTGCATGAGGTCCCAGCGTAAGATTTGTTCCAAAGGAAATGTCGGGCAGACTAGGTGCCATTGACTCCAGTGGCAAAGGATTCAACCCCGTCGCCGAAGCACTCCCACTCCCGTCAGCCATAGAGAGGGGTGAGATTGGCCGAATGGTCGTCCTCCTCTCCTTCACCTTGGCGGTATCCCCACCCTTTGGCCCAATCAGAACGCTCGATCTCTTCCCATTACCACCAATCACACTGAACAACGACTTAGACCAATCTTCCAGGCTACCTTCCTGGTGGAAGGATATCCGAGGTGGCAGCGTTGCCAACTTAGTCATCCTCTTGTCGATCACCAACGGTGGTGTCGGAGATAACTCGCTCGCTCGCTGTGCTGGATCCATCTCCGCGTCTCCTCCGTAGACGGGGACATCACTGTAATGAGATGAGATATCCAAAACCTCATCGGCTGTTCCGGGGATGTCGTTAGCAGAGAGGCCCGTTGAATCGTCACTGTTTTCGGGAGTGAATACTTCTTGATCCTCCTCTCTACTGTCGTGACTGCCTACGCCAGAAGGCCCACAGAGAATCTCATCTGCCGGAATGGGGGGAATAGGTCTGTTTGGTGGAGCTGGACCTCCCGAAACCCCAAACCCTTCCTTTTCTTTCTTTGGTGTCAATTCTTCCTTCCTGGGTGAAACGTAGGCGGGGGGAGGTTCTGCGTATGTCTCTCCGTCATAAGTGTCTGATGACGGGTTCGCGACATGGTATATTCTCCTGGGTGGCGTCCTCGGTGGTGCTGACGCAGGTCCTGGTCGTGGACCTGCAACAGCAGGGGAATGAGAAGGTGAAGGAGATGCAGAGTGATTTGAGAATGTGTATCCATGCTGGGGAGTAGGTATGGGAAGCGAGGTGGAGTAGACGAGTGGGGATGGTGCACGGGAGGCCGAGGAAGGAAATGGGACGTGACCAGCATCGGATCGGGCATGTTGCACCTGGATCTGCGGAAAGGTGGGAGTTCGTGGCGTCTCTTGTCCCTAAGGTGACGTGTAAATGTCATGGTTGATTGAGACCAGCGAAAGAGCCAAAGGCAATCACCTGCGACATGCGTCGTATCCTTGAAGTATCAGTCTGGTGTGAAGAAGTGCTTGATGTGTCGAAAGGATAGGGCTCGATCAATGTTTCGTCTCCGATTCCTTGATCTCCAGCCCCGTCTGGGCTGTCCCCATCCACAAACACATATTGTTCGGATTCCTCGCCCGTTGCACCCTGGCCGCCTCTCGAGCCACTGGCACCATCTTTCACGCTGGCCAAATCACTCGTCAGCGAATTCTTGACGCCACTCACAAATGACTTCATTGAGAAGGACGGTGCTCTTGGTGAAGGTGCCGGACTCGTGCCGATCGTGCTGGGACCACCACCAGTGCTAGTCGCGACAGAATACATTGAAGGTGGATGAATCATGAGAGCATCTCGTCCCTTTCCTAAACTCGTAGAGCGTGGGACGGGTTCCAACAGGGTGGCAGAAGAAGATGAAGCGGAGGTGGTCGGAGGCGTCACGGTCAATGCATAAGGGGACGCGGGCCTTTCGGTAGAGTGAGTGGTATGTGAGTTGGCTAATTTGGCGTTTGAGGCGAAGGCAGTTGCTGCCGCTGCTCGGCGGCGGGCATGAATTGCCGCAATCTCACCCTCGTTGAATCCTGCTTGTGACAGGGCAATAGACCACGAGGGTGGGAGACCGATATATCTGTATGAACGCGAACATCGAATCAGCATTAGTAAGTAGATTGCATATAGGCTGGATGTATGAACGCAAACGACGCGTCGGCACTCACCCCTCGTCGACATGTATATTATGCTATGCAATATACAAAGTAAGACACGGTGGTTATCTCAATCGGAAGACGTGCTCACCTGGAAGTTCCAAGGTAATGATATTCCCTCGTCTCCCTCTGGTTTCCCTGGGGCATCCTCGTGTTCGCTGACGCTCGTACTCCTGCTGACACTCCCGGATGCACTGGCGGTATCTGAGAGATCCTTCCTCGATCTATTCCTCTTGGCCAGGTTAGCAAGCCTGAAGACGCTCTTTTTGGGCTTCCCGCCAGAGGTGGAGGCCTGACCCATCGTGTAGGAACTTGCATTAGCATCGTCCAACTGGTACATGCCGAGATTGAGGTTGGCGTTGGGGCTGGCGTTTCGACACGAACCACTCGAGTCTGTGCTTCCGTCCATGGAAGGACTGGACAGGTAGTCCGCTCCATTTCGACTGACGGACTTGAGGGAACCCCCGGATGCAGAAGGAGCAGGCGAACCTGTCGCTGCCCTTCCATTAGCACTTGCCAGGGCGCCGTTTGGTCGTTTTCCAAACTCGAAGCCTATGCTTGGCATGGGAAGATAGGGTGTGGCGGGCGTGGTGGGTCCCGAGTATGATTCTGGGCTGAGAGAAGGGGAAAGCGACGCGGTTGAACGACTGAAGAGAGACTTGTTGTAGAACGCGGAAGGAGGGCTGAGGGATGGATTGGGAGAGGAAGCATAACCCGGATCCTTTGGCGGCGGAGGTGGCGCAGCGTCTGTAGACAGAGGCATCGAATCAACCGTCCTCAAAGAGAACAGCTCAGGAACGCACCAAGGGAACCATTAGAGCTGGACTTGAGCTTGAAGACATTGAGGGTGGAGAAACGGGAGGACGGTTTGGCACCGTTCTGGGCAGGGTTGAGGTATGGCATTGTAGTCTGGTGGGCTCGATTTTACGACGGTAATGGACAGGAGCCTCACGGGAATAGCATGCGTTGGAGATGTGGAACGAGCGGGCGAGCCTGAGTGAGCGTACTTGGTGCGGAACAAGAAGTGATGTCCTGGTCCGGCGACGACTGCGCTGTAACGAATCGAGAATGCGATGGAAACTAACAAAGCGACGCGTCCATCGAGCGTCCGCGGTCTGCGACGGTCGACGAGTAGACCGGGACGGAGTGGCGAAGAAACGCAACGTCCCGTCTTCTCATTCTGGAACGGGTGGGCCAATCAATCCCCGCCGCCAGTCGTTTCGGCCCACTCGTCTGCGGATCACTCGCGTTCTCTCCCGCATCCGAGACGAGCGCTGCCGCCGCTGCGGAACGCGTTCATTAACATGCATAGCTGATCTGGTCTTGCATTGCCTTCCAGCCTATCAAGGCACTCTTTTCGTCGAAGGCGCCAACAATCCTAAAAGGGCAACGCATGCACTCGTAGGTCGCCACCGTCGACCTCACCCGGTTCCCACATTGACAGTTGGCAGGGTCCCATCGTTTCCCACAGATACATTTGCTAGACATATTGACAGGTCAGACCACACGCCCAACTGTCGATTATACAACCCCAACACGAGCGAAAAAGTGTCAGACCAACACCGGCGTGAGATACCGATGACCTAAACTTGAGGTACTTAGCACATAGAAAACAAATTTACATCGACGTTATTTACGGACATGTATATCTTTCAGGGTCAATCTGCGATGTTCGGAGTGACTTGCCAATGTCGTGCCGAGGTAGGTCCCTTCAAGTTGGTGGATATGGTCACAGGTGTACAATCTACATCAGCACCATGTCCGGAGCGTCAATCAGCAATGATAACATCAGGAATCAATCTAAGACGACGGAGAACGCGTCACAACATGAGCGTCAATGTGTAGAGCAGACGAGCCAGCAGGCAAAATGGTCGTACCAAGGGACCTCTACAGCGGGGCAGAACGCACCGGTGATGATACGGACGAGTGCGTCGATGAAACGGACTCACCCAGTTGAAACAGAGGGCAAGGAGGCCATAGGAGCGAGCGGCGGGAGGAAGCTGGAGACGATGACGATCGGGCGTGTCAGAGCAAGGGTGACGGCGTACTAGATGACGGGAGACAAGCCGGAATAGATTGTGCAACGAGCGGCGCGTGCTGCAACTCGAAACGGGTCAAAACAGAGTCGCTATCTGGGGCCTTAAGGCTGGAGCCATGACTTACTATGTATGTAATGAGAAAATGTATTGTGCTACCAAAGAACAATAATCTAGTCATATATATAGTTGCCCGATGGCCAGTGGCCCGACCACCGCAAAAGGGAGCATGCAGCAAGTCGAGGGCGGTGTTAGGCTGCATACTTTGCATCAGGTGCGTTCGTGCCTGCGCGCTGGTGTATACGCAACCCTTGCTGCTGCCCGTAAGAAGAGGTATCAGTGGGTTAGGCAAAGAAAGGAAGCCAAGGAGTGCATGGGAGAGGTGTTTGCTATCCTGCTCCCGTTCCAGCCAAACTTTGCTACACTTGTTGTCATTGTGTTCTCGCAGTGCTCTGTCAGATATGTGCATGTAACTTACTATGGCTCTGAACGAACTTATCTGTACCTCGTGAAACTACTGCAAACTACTACACGTGCCATGCGAATCGATATCATACTACTAGTAGCATTTCCACATCGCGCGCACATTCGGCAAGTCTGACTTCTCGACTCTTATTCCATATTCCACTCCCCTCGAGCTCGACGGAGGGGATTCAGACAGGTCATGCGGTGCTCCAGGTAAGTCTTCATCGTCCATTAAATTGCGCTGACCTGTTTCTTCAACTCATGCCGTCGGTCGCTCTTTCCCTGACTTCGAGCACTTTCTCTCCCTCGATCGACGCCCCCCGTGGCGTCCTCGCGTCTTGTCCGCCGAATTGCACATCTCACTGCCGGCAATTGCCACTATCAGAATGGCAACATTCTGTCAACCACACTAGTCACGTCATAGGCGTGTTCAAATGGCAATACATACAAATTTGTTCCGCTTTTCCGGCTGCTATCCGTGCCAAAACCCACTCCATCTGTTGGACGGCTGATAGTCCAAGCATCCCTGTTCTGGCGCTTCCATCCAACTATTCGCAGAAGCAAACGTCCAGCCACTTTCCACAGATGCGTCGCTTCGTGGCGTCATCTCCGCCTGGGAAGTCAGCCCTGATGGTGAATCTCCACAGACGCCCTTGGCGTTTCCCGCGTAGCTTGTCCGAGGATAACCAGCGCTGCGAGTTGAGGTTCCACCGCCCGACGAGGGCGGTAGCATCCTCTTGACAAAGTTACGTACAACTTGTCCCAGCCGTCCCCGCGTTCGCTGTTGGGATGTCCGAGGAGGTAGGAGTGTGCGTGAACGCCGAGATGCGCGGATCGGTGTAGTGGTGGTCATGTGCGAAAGTCTGGATGCATCGGCGTAAGAAAGTGTGGAAAAGTCGGCCAGGGAGGAATCAGATTCAGAGTCTTGAGAATGTTCTGGAGATCGTATCCGCGACAACAGCGTGCTTGATTTGATTGCGTCTCCTTGATGCTGGTTGCGTTCGGGGGTGTTGTGGCTGTGCTCTCTTCTACTGTGTGATTGCCTTCCACCCGTCTCAGGTCGTCCCGGGGAGCGTGGTCTTTGCTTCTCATCATTCGGTGACGTCGTTTTTATCAACGAAGAGTGCTGCCGATTCTCGCTAGCATGCAAACCTACGTTCTTCGATGGTGTCTTGGGAGGTGTTGAGGGTGAAGGTACCCCTTGCAGACCCATCTCCACGACGGTCCACCTGTTACTGCCGCGAAACAGTTAAGTAATTGGTAAAACGTGAGACAGGTTGGCGGGGAACGCACACTCGTTCAAACCACCCCGTTTTCTTCAACTCCATCCTGGCCAGGCGGTCGAGGCGATCCAACGGACTGCTGGTCAACAACTTGAGCGACGAAATGAGCTAATCACCCCAACGGAACATCCTGCGCGACACGAACCATCTTGTTGACATCATACGTCCCATCGTCCTATACCAGGTCATACTCATCGTGCCCCCACGGGCTATATACCTAGATACGTACCTGACGAAAAAACCGTTCTGAAAAGCTTCTGGGTCCGTGTGATGGATACCGTCTGGATACGTATGGATACGAGCTTGCATGCTCCCATACGCTGACGTCCCCCAGCTCGACCAGTTCCACATCTTCGTCGCAGCTAATGTCAAACGACGAATCACACGAATCATACGTGACATCTTGACACGCGCTCTCCTCGCTCGGGAGACTCTGCACGTCGGTATTCGTATGGGCGTTACGTTCAGAAATCAGAGCGAGCGAGTCGAAAAACATGGACGAACCGTCCACAAGTGACGCGACTTGACGACGTTCACCACAAACAACAATTCCTTGTCCGTCTTGTATAGCGGGGGATTGTCGAATGCGTCTGCTACTCTTCCAAGCACCTTTAACGCGTCTTCGGAATTCCTACCCTCGTTGGATGAAGCGATCGAGTTCAACGTATCCATACGATGGGCCAAGTGAAATTAAAATAAGCGCTAGGGATCGCGTTGCACGCGAGTTCGACGTCGTTGGCTGGAGAGGAGAAAACATCTCGTCACTCTTATGACGGTAAGACATGTCAGCCTCCAGAGAATATGCCCGTCAGCCACCGCAGGGATGTTCGGTAATCTGGCAACCAGCCTATCTAAGGGGTCATTCCGGCGTTGGGAGTGGATACCTTCAACAGGCTAGTCGCCAGAGTCTCTGGATGCTCGGCGGCACTATGCAATCAACAAGGCTCGGTATCGTCCTGCCGCGCGAGACTTGCTGTGCGGTACGGCTTATGTAATAGCTTGGTGGCTTGATGGACTCGGAGGTGACGAGGGGTCGTTGACGACGATCGACCGCATACACACCCGATCAATGAAGATATGAGGGAAATGAGGCATAGGCTAATCTCGGGAGCTCCAGGATCCTCACGTCTTTTTTTATACATAAAAAATGAACAGAAGCCATCACTGGGCCTGGCGGCCCTGCACAGGAAACTTCGCCACCGAACCTAGTCTATTTTCTCCACTATCGAAGAAAAAAAAAATCCGTGGACCAAAGCAAGGAGGAACGCGTTATGTCTCATTAGGACATCGCCGGTAACGAAACTCGTGGGTGCCAGTGGAGGCGGAGGCGGACCCGGGACCACACATTTTCACATCCGTCTGCCATGGACACCGAGGCTTGCGCAAGCAAGTTTGGCGAAAAGAACGATACTATGTGAGTATTTATTTACGGAGGGGGCCAAGGCGGTGCTA
>JBBPSV010000126.1:0-30774 GCA_038093795.1 Retiboletus fuscus
TAACGCTTCGGATAACCAGCGTCGCGGCCATAGATCTCAACTTTTGAGTGGGAAAATTGATTGTTATTCTCGACAGCTCAGCTCGGAGGCACTTAATTACCTGATCCATGCGACGTGGGTCTCATCATCGATCTGAGTGATATATTGGTGGTAAAAAACAATGGCGTTCAGACTTCTTAATTCTTGATTGAATCCAGGGCTGATCCTGAGAGTGACTTTGAAGCCCAGAATCGTGTGAAGTGACGGATCATGTCGGATCAGTGAAGGGCTGTCAATCTTCGCACAAGGACCTTCCGTTTTACCTGTTCTGACGCTGCTCCAGGTTTTCGCGGGACCCACCAGCCAAACGTTGGTCGACCATTAACTGGTCACCTGAAAACTTTACAGTTCTTGACAGTCCCTAGCCGAGCGCCAGCGCTCCTCCTCTTTACCGGCAGCCTGAGCACGCGCAAACGCACACCTCGCGTTTCGGCGCCCCCCCTCTCGTCGTTCGTCACTCCCTCATCACGATCACCCCTTGACAACATCGACATTGACGGCCACCCATGTCGTGCACGCCCCGTTGCACACGTTCTGTCATACACCCCTCTTTGTACACTCTGTCGCACGCACCGCGTCGCGGCCGTCGCCCCGTCGTGAATGTCCCATCGTGCACCCCTCTTTGCGCACGCCCTATCGCATGCCCCGCATCGCATTCGATCACCACCTTTCCTGCCCTGGCCAGGTCGTGGCATCGTGCACACACCCCGCCGCACAGTGGTCTCGATCAATTATGCCCTCGGTTTCCTAGCAGTGGTAAACTGAAAGCCATGAGTTGGGACTCATTTGGAATCATGTAGAAACGCAATCCCAGGGGTCGATAGGTCGACCATTTTGCCAAACGTGTGATCATCAACACTTGTCCATGGAGGAGAGCTGGTGGCAACCATAGTACTTATGGTGTCAGTGTCTGATGAGTGGTCTGCCAAGCGCTGTGAATATAATGAAGTGAGTCAGGCAGTGATGGTAGAATAATTTGACTGACTACTTCAAAGGTGCATCTATTAATCAACTAAAACCTACTCTGTCTCAATCTTATCATGCAATATGAGTATTGCATCAATATCAATACTACATGGCTCCTTGCAAGGAAGATCCTCAGCAAGTACTTCTAAGTAAGTATTTCCTTCATATCACCACATCCGAAAATAGGCACCTAGGTTAAGGTTAGGGTCACATGTATCTGTCATGTCACCACCAACCCTGAGGCCAGCTTTACATGTGCTACAATATGAACCCCACTATAGTGCCATGTTCTTCCCCTGAGCTTCTCAAATATAAGGTACAAATGGGATTAATATCAACCAAACATCACTCCTCTATGAAAGAAGTTTCAGGCTTGAGATATTTCTCCTCATTTTCTGACAACTTTTCATTGGTGTATCATGTTGTGTATACCACTGTGCTAGTGATGTTATCTCGAAGGGAGCAAGCTCTCTTGTATTGCTAATTTGTTGATGTCTGGAAGTAAATTTGATGTGATGGTAAACATAAGAGGGAACCACCTTACTGGTAAGTCCTCCTGGACCCTATGAATGCTTGATAGGTCTTACATGGACAATAGTGAATTTCCCTATTTGTTCATTACATACCTTCTCATGTGGTGCTGGAGCTTGTCCTACACATGTGTAAACCCTCTTGCTCTGTTGGTAAAATGGATCACTGAATTAAGATGATCAAGTTAGATGTTCTGTTCACCAGGCAGGACAGCCTGAGATAGGTCTCTGAACCCTTTCAAGTCCTCTGCAGGAAAATCTATGGAATGAATTTCAAACATTGGAATGCCATGTAGTTTATAGTGACACAGTAGCCCCTTGTCCATTATTATTGGGCTGATGACAATGGGCTAATGACAATGATCTGACACAGATGAGTACCATAATCTGTGATGTGCTGATGTAAACAAGGTGTTATGATTTATTGTGCCCCTATACTTTTTTCTTGCTCAACCCTAGTCATGGCTTACCCAGCCATGCCTCACCCCTTGCCTAGTCCTGGCCTACCTGGCCAGCCAGTTCAGTCCTAGTCATGGTTACCCAACCATGCCCTGTCCCTTGCTTAGTCCTGGCCTACCTGGCCAGCCAGCTCAGTCCTGGTAGTGGCTTACCCAGCCACATCCCACCCTTTGCTCAGCCCAGCCAGCTTGCCAGCCCTCCACTGGTTCCCACCAGACCCCTTGCCTATGCATTGCCTAGAATCCACTAAGCATTCCCTTGCCTAGTCCCCATGTCAGGCCCATCCTGGCCCTCCCCTGATCATTGTCCATTCCACCTGACCAGAACCCTTAGGTCTCATAGCACTGGTCTCTTCATGAGTATCATCAATTGAGCATTCCCCCAAAACCACCTGTCTCCAGTCCTAGCCTGGGACTCCAACAGTCCACTCCTAGACTCCCTGCCTAGATCCATGACATAGTCTGCCCCTAGACTGACAGCCCATTGCATTGCCCCTGTCTCCATCTGCTAATGTCATAGATTCCCCTAGCCAAGTCCAACCTCAGATCCTCTCCTCGGCCTGGCCTTGCATCTGCACTATGTACTGATCCCATCAGGTATTATCCTGAACAGGTACACTGCCCTCAGACTCCCCCATCCGTGGCTTCCAGTCCACTGGTTCTCCAACAGAACCCATCCCAGTCCCTCAGCTCCCCAACTGAGTTCCAGCCTTCTGACCAGACCCTATGTCAGATCCTTGGTAGGATTACTCATGTATCCTTAGACATCTCCTATCCAAGTCCCATCATGAACAATGGCATACATGCCCCTTCCTTAGCTTTAGCCTTTCCTAGAACCTTGCCTCATGCATCCCTTCTATTACCACCAAAGACGATGCTTCTATTACTTAGCTGAGATCATTGATTGACAGGATGCTTCCTGATTGACAGATCCACAGCACATATGACTCATTTCATTTATCATTCATTGAGTCATACTTCACTGTTTCCTTTAGAGATGTGCACCCCTCATCCATTCTGTTACGCTTGGCCCGGGTAGGGTCGAGCATAGACTCAAAGGTGAGTTCTAAGACTAGGGAGTACCAGTGTCTTGGACGCTATGGTATGCCAAGGGTCTTCGGGCAAGGTATCTGCTCACAAAGAGCACGCTCAGTGTCGAAGGATACAATGAGTCCAAGGAGGATGAGTCTTATCCTGGTCTTGGGAGATTGAGTGTAAGAGTTATCTCAAGGATGTGATTGAGTAGCTCTAGCTTAAGGAATACAAGTGTGGAGACTACGGTTTATATACTCGCACCATAGAAGGTCATGGAACGCATTGAAATGGGCAGAAGCATATGGATGCAAGGAAGACATGACTCAGAGAAACAGAGGGGCTCAGATGAAGTCAGAATGAGTCATGTCCGCTGCAGATCTGTCGATCGGTGTCGATCAGAAGCAGCTGTTGATCAAAGATTATCATGAAACAGAGAAGCAGTTGGAACAACCCGAAATGACAATGACAGTGGGGTCATTAGTCAGAAATGAAAGGTATGATATGGTCCGTGGGATAGTGACCTACATGCTGTGGGATAGGAGTCTGGGTAATGCCAGATGAAGTGGATAACAATCCACTGAGACTAAGTTAACTAGAAAGAACGAAAGAAATAAATGGGCCAGGTCAAGTTGTAACACTACCCCCCTCTTACACTCCTCAATGCCACTTGAGGATTACTAAAGGTCAATGTAGCCCCCGTTAGGGAAACCCATGACGTTGGCGTAGGCCATGTCATCCCACACGTCATCTGTAAAGTCGAGCTCCGGCTTGTCCTGAATGCGGGATGCGAGCAGGCAAGGTTGCGGATGGTGTGACTGTTGCAATGAACAGGACGAGCTTCGTTCACTAAATGAACTCTCTCGAGGTGATCGATGAGGTTAACCTTGCTAGGGGAGAGCAGGGAGGACAACACAGATGGTGTTGGAGCGAGGGGCTTGGCTGGCAAGGGGACAAGGATAGTTTTGATGGGGAGAGAGGGATGAACGGGGGGAGCTGGGAGACCAGCTTTGGTGAGGTCCTGGGAGTATCATTCAATGTCAGCAATGAAATCCAGCATGTCAAGCTGGTGCATGGCGGATAGGAGGTACAAGCGGATGCAGCGGGCTACAAGGCGGAGCTGGGTGGCAAAAAACTCCAACTGGGCATTGGCAGAGGTAAATGAGGCAATGGGGTCGAGATGCGAGACCTGTAAAAATGCTAAGTACAAAGATTCGAGAGGAAAGTCTACATCTAAGTGGGCCTGCATTGTGGTGGCCAAGCGGGAATCTCTAAGGCGGTTCTGGAGGAGATGTCCTGACTTGCATGACAGCAGGTTGGACCGAAGGGTATAAGCGAAATGGGGTACATGGATGGAGAGAATGGTCTTGGGCTTCTCTTCCTCTTCGAGGACAGAGGGCCAAGGGAGTGGGTTGGTATTCCAACCAGGGGTCGCTGTGGTACTAAGACAGTCCTTGGCAAGGACCATAGGGGGGTGAATGGTAGGAGTCAAAAGTTCTTGGGCAAGGGGGGAGGATTTGTTGACTCCCTTGAGTGAGGGGAGAGCGGAGTCGATGAAGGTTGACTCAATAATGGATGACTCGGTGAGGGAGGACTTAGTGGATAGGGAGTAAGACATGTTGCAAGTATTGAAGGTTGGTAGGACTCGGTTGGTGATGCTCATGTAGAGACCAGCATGTGGAGTTCTAAGGAGGGAAGACCTTGGGGTGAAGCTTCTTATAGCTTTGAAGGACTGCTTGGGCATGTTTGAACTCCCATTCAGGGAGCCAGGTGTTGTCAGCAGTTGTGAAGCCACTCCAGCGGACAAGAAACTGCCAGTTGGCAGCGGAGCCCCGGTGTCATATGATTTTTTCAATTTCGTACTGTTCTTCTTCATTGATAAGGTCAGGTGGGGGTGATGGGAAGTTGGGGCCGTGTACGGAGTTTTCCTTGTAGGGTGTGAGGAGTGAGGCATGGAAGACTGGGTGTATTTTCCATGTCTTAGGGAGGCGGAGTTGATACATGATTGGAGACAGTACCTTGGTAATGGTAAAGGGTCCTTCATGTTTTGGGGCAAATTTCGGGTGAGTCAGGTTACATTTCAAATTTCTGGCCTCAAGCCAGACTTGGTTGCCTTTCTCGAATGGGGTGAAATTCTTTTTGTTCCGAGAAGCCATGACTTGCCTAGCTAGTTCGTGCGCAGCAAGTGCTTCTTGGCAAGCCACAGTAAGTTCTTTGATGCGATCTTCCATGGTGGGAAGATCCATGAGTGGGAGGACAGTGGGGACTGGAGTAGGTTCATATCCCATCATCAAGTAGAATGGGGATTTACCAGTGACAGAATGAGGGTGGTGATTGTGAGCGAATTCAGCATGTGTTACGCTTGGCCCGGGTAGGGTCGAGCGTAGACTCAAGGGGTTTCTAGGGACTAAGAGAGTACCAGCGTTCTAGATGCTACGGTACGACTAAGGACCTTTGGGCGAGGTATCTGCTCACGGAGAGCATGCTCAGCATCGAAGGGTACGAGGAGTCCGACGAGGACGAGTCTTATCCCGGTCTTGGGAGATCGAGCGTAGGAGTTATCTCAAGAGTGTGATTGAGTAGCTCTAGCTTAGGGAATACAGGCGTAGAGGCTACGGTTTATATACAGGGATCATGGAACGTCAAGGAAACCCGTAGAAGAGACGGGTCGATGCGGGATAAAGGGAGATGTGACTCGGGAAATCGTAAGGACTCGGGAGGAGTCGAAACGAGTCACATCCGCTGCGGATCTGTCGATCAATGTCGATCAGAAGCAGCTGTCAATCAACGATTATCATGAAACGAAGAAGTGGCCGGAACGGCCCGAAGCGACAATGACAGCGGAGTCATTAGTCGGAAATGAAGAAGAGATGCAGTCCGTGGGAGTATCGACCTACATGCTGTGTGGAAGTAGTCTGGGTGATGCCAGACGAGATGGATGGCGATCCATCGAGGCTAGACTAGGTAAAATAAAGGAAAAGAATAAACGGGGCCAGGTCAACTCGTAACATTACCCCCTTCTTATGCTCCTCAATACCGCTTGAGGAAAGTCAGAGGTCGATGTAGCTCCCATTGGGGGAACCAGTGACGTTGGCGTAGGTGGTGTCGTCCCATACGTCATCTGTGAAGTCAATCTCCGGCTCATCCTGAATGCGGGATGCAAGCGGGCGAGGGCGCGGATGGTGTGACCGTCGCGAAGAGTGGGAGGAGCTTTGTTCATGAGGTGGACTCGTTCGAGTCTGTCGATGAGGTTCACCTCGCTGGGGGACAGCGGGGAAGACGACGCAGACGGCGTCGGAGTGGTGGGCTCGGCGGGGGAGGGAACCAAAATAGCCTCGACTGGGAGTGAAGGTCGAACGGGTGGGAGAGGGAGACCGACCCTTGCAAGATCCTGTGAATAGTGTTCAATGTCGGCGATGAAGTCCAGCATGTCAAGCTGGTGCATGGCGGATAGGAGGTATGAGCGGATGCGGCGGGCTACAAGACGGAGTTGGGTAGAGAAAAACTCCGACTGGGCATTGGCAGAGGTAAATGAAGTGATGGGGTCGAGACGAGAGACCTGTAAAAAGGCTAGGTAGAGGGATTCGAGGGGAGAGTCTACATCTAAATGGGCCTGCATAGTAGCGGCCAGGTGGGAGTCGTGGAGTCGGGTTTGAAGGAGTCGTCCGGACTCGCAGGACAGCGGGTCGGATCGGAGGGTGTAAGCGAATCTTGGTACATTAACAGATAGAATAGTAGGAACAGAGAGTTCCTGGGCAAGGGCAGAGGAGTCATCGACTCCCTCGAGAGTGGGGAGCACGGAGTCGGTGAAAGTGAGCGAGGACTTGGTAAGGGAAGATTCGGTTGAGGGGGAGTAAGACATTGGGCTACAGGATATGAGGGTCTGTTAGAACTCGGTTGGTGATTCTCACATAGAGACCAGCGCGTAGAGTTCTAAGGAGGAAAGACCTTGGGGTGAAGCTTCTTATAGCTTCGAAGAGTTGCTTGGGCATGTTTGAATTCCCGTTCTGGGAGCCAGGTGTCGTCGGAGGCGGTGAAGCCGTGCCAACGGACAAGGAATTGGCGGTTGGCAGTGGAGCCCCAGTGTCGTACGATCTTTTCTATTTCATATTGCTCTTCACCATCAATGAGGTCAGGCGGAGGCGATGGGAAATTGGGTCCGTGTACAGAGTTCTCTTTGTATGGGGTGAGGAGCGAGGCATGGAAGACTGGATGTATTTTCCATGTCTTGGGGAGGCGGAGTTGGTACGTGATCGGGGACAATACCTTGACAATGGTAAAGGGTCCTTCACGTTTCGGGGCGAACTTCGGGTGAGTCAGGTTGCGCTTCAAATTTCTGGCCTCGAGCCAGACCTGATCCCCTTTTTCGAACGGAGTGAAATTCTTCTTGCTTCGAGAAGCCATAACTTGCCTGGCTAGTTCGTGTGCAGCCAGGGCTTCTTGGCGGGCAGCGGTAAGTTCCTTGATACGATCTTCCACGGCGGGGAGATCCGTGAGTGGGAGGACAGTGGGGACCAGAGTAGGTTCATATCCCATCATTAGGTAAAACGGGGATTTACCGGTGACGGAATGAGGGCAGTGATTGTGAGCAAATTTGGCATGGATCAGCCGATCGGCCCACGTGGTGGGGTTGTTCCCCGCAAAGATCCGCAGGTACGTCTCGAGTTCTTGATTGATCCGTTCCGTTTCCCCATCAGTCTGGGGGTGATATGCGGTGGATAACACAAGGGAACATCCGAGAAGCCTACCAAGTTCTTTTGCGAAGCGAGAAGCGAACTGAGGGCCTCGATCGGAGATGATCTTTTCATAGAGGCCGAATCTGGGGTAAACCTTCTTAAAATAGAGTGTGGCGATGTCTTCCGCGGTGGCGGTCTTAGTAGTTGGGCAGAAAATAGCCCCCTTCGAAGATGCGTAGTCGGCCCAGACTATTACAGCCGTGAAACCGTTGGACTCGGGGAGATCCGTGATCATGTCACAGGAGATCTGCTGGAACGGGCGAGTGGCGGTGGACCGGTTGGGCGTGAGCGGGGGAGTCGTGGGATGGGTGTTGACCTTGTGTTGCTGGCAGAGGGCACAGCCCTCGACATACTTACGAATGTACTGGGCCAGACCAGGCCACCAGAACTCGCTCGCAACGAGCTGTCGAGTTTTAAGAAACCCTGGGTGGCCAGCAGACTCATGGTCGTGACATCATTGGAGGATGGACTTATGCAGTCCAGCGACAGGGGGAATGTAGACGCGACCTTGATACGTCAGGACGCCTTCGTGAAGCTGCCAGTCACTAAGGCAGGAGCGGAAGGCGGGGGGAATAGAGCCATCAAAGACTTGGAGAGTCTGAAGGTATAAAGGGTCATCTTTCGATGTGGTCTTAATGTGGTTCCGCAGGGCGGAGTCGATGAGGCGGACAAAGATAGAGTCCGGGAGGAGGACGGTCTGAGTGTTGTCCGGCGCGTGAGCAAGGAAGTCTGGGCGATGCGATAGAGCATCCGGACCGGCGAGGAGAGAACCGGGGACGTGAATCATCTTGTAGTCGAAGTCCGCGAGATCTAAGAACCAGTGGGCTTGGCGACGGTTCAGGTTCTGAGGGGCATGGAAGTAGGTGAGGTTCTTATGGTCCATGAAGACCTGAACCGGCGAAGACAAGCCGTGTAGGAGGTGACGCCACGACTTCAATGTGCGGATGATGGCGAGAAGTTCGCGGTCGTGGATATCGTAATTTCGTTCTGCTGGGGAGAACGATTGGGAGAGATAGGAGCAGGGATGCCAGGCACCGTTCTCGTCCGTCTGGAGTAGGATACCACCCGTGGCCACGCTGGAGGTGTCGGTCACGATGGCAAACGGTGCGCTGGGGTCGGGTAGTCGGAGTACAGGTTTTGAAAGGAAGAGTTCCTTCAACTGAAGGAATGCGGCTTCTTGCGGTGCGTCTGTTACGCTTCGCCGTGGGCTAGGCGCGGTCTCAAAGGAGTCAAGCGGATGGGATGTCAGAAGCTTGGATGACGCAAAGTACCTCTAGCCGTGGTGCTACTAGAGGGCTTCCCTTTGAGGTAGACTCAAAGGGTGGGCAGAGGCTGAGACTAGAGGATCAGACGAAGTCCGCAAGAACTCATTGAATTGAGAAGATCAAGCTTAGTGTTACAGTTCGAGTGCTACGGTTTAAATAGGCGAGCCATGGGAATCGAGTAGAACAAGACAGAATGTCATGGAACAAAGACGAGTCAGCCGTGGAAGCTGGTAGAACGCTGAAGAATGATGGTGAGTCAGCATTTACAAAGCATGGAAGTCGGTAGAGTGTCTAAGAACGTTATGAGTAATACAAAGGGAAGAGATATCGTCAGGCGGGGCTCGAACAGCGGGACGATAGGGTTCAGGTAAAAGATAAGCATGAGGTCAGAGAAAGCATAGTAGAAAGGGTAAAGCAGGGAAAAGTGTAACGGCAAGGCAGGGCAAGGCGTAACAACGTCCCAATGCCAAGGTTGGATCTTCTTGGTGAGATCGATGAGAGGGCAAGCTATGGTAGAATAGTCCGGGATGAACTGCCGGTAGTAGTTGGCAAATCCTAAAAACGACCGGACTTCTTTGACTGAGGTGGGCGCCAGCCACGAGGTGATGCCGTCAAGTTTGACAGGGTCCATGGCGAGCTTTCCGGGTGAGAGGATCATGCCGAGGTAGTCCACTTGTTCCGTAGTGAAGGAACATTTGGACAGGCGAAGATGGAGGTCGAGTTCTTCCATTCGTTGGAGAACTTGCTTCGTTCGTTCAGTGTGGATTTGGTCGTCAGGGGAGAAAATGAGGAGGTCGTCCATATAGATGACGAGCCATTCTTCCGCGATCATATCCCTGAATGAGTCGTTCATGAATCGCTGGAATGTGGCGGGAGAGTTAGTCATGCCAAAGAACATGACCATGGGTTCGAAGAGGCCCTTGTGAGTGAGGAAGGCGCCTTTCCATTGGTGTCCTTCTTTGATTCGGACGTTATTGTAGCCCCATCTAACGTCGAATTTGGTGAAGACCTTAGCGTCTTGCACCTTGTTGATGAGGTCTTCGATCCAGGGTAGGGGGTAGGCGTCCCGGATCGTCTGATCATTGAGTTTCTGGTAGTTCATGCAGGGCCGGAGCTTGGGGTTTCCGTTGGAGTCGAGTTCTTTCTTCTGGACAAAGAAGAACGGGGATGCTTGGGGGGAGTTCGAGGGGCGGATGGCACCGGACCGGAGGTTCTCTTCTAGGAAGGCTTCGGTGGCTTCGCGTTCACGCGGGGATAGCGGATATAGCTTGCCAATCTTGGATTCGAAGCCTTCCTTAAGGTTAATCTTGTGGTCGTAAGTCCGTTCCGGTGGGAGTTGTCCGATTGGTCGTTCTTCAAACACCTTTTGGAACGGCTTGTACTCCACTGGGAGGGTGACCTCGGGTTTCTTGTTGAATTCCGCTTGCGCTAGCTGCATAGCGGAAGTAATCTTGGCGATGACTGGAGAGCCTAAGGGGTAGAATTGCGATCCACACCGTTGGATTTGACCGATTCTGTAATGATCGTGAGCTCTCTGACAGAACTCGTTCTCCGTTTCTTCGTCCAGGTATTCGTAGAGTCGGGCATGGTCCACGCAATTGACCTTGACCTGGCGTGGTGGGGTCCAGTCGAAACTGGGTCTCTTGAATCGGTCGCTGTGTTCAGAGGTGGCGACATTGTGTTCTTGAAAGAGAACCTTGGATTGATCGCAGGATTCTGGGATGTCGATCGTCTGTTTAACCCAGTCGATCATGGGGTTGGTAGCGCGCAACCAGGGGAGTCCGAGAATGACATTCTCGCTTCCGCAAGACATGACGTGGAAGAGGACTTTCTGGGTGATCCCTCCGGTGTTGGCATAGAGGGTGCAGGTGAATCGGATCGCTCCATGGGCGTTACTAGACTGGTCGACATTCTGAACTGGGATGGGTTTCGGTAGTCGGGTGGTGGGGAGCTTGTGCTTTCGCACGAAGTCCCAGTCGATGCAAGAGATGTCGGCGCCACTGTCGATCAGGGCGCGGGTGTCAACGGCTTTGAGTGAGTGCACAGGTACAATGAGCTGGACTGGGATCTGCATAGATTTGCGGGTCTCAGATACAAGTACATTGGCACACCTAGGAGGAGTCCGTGTTGACGGGGTCCTCCGTTCTAAAAATCCTTGCGGGTGAAGGAGATCCTAGCTACTGACTCGCCTTCGTCATCGTCTTCCTCGCAGTCAGCTAGCTCAGGCACGTCATCCTTCTTCACCTTACGAGTCTTCTTGGGGTTCTTGGGCGAGTCATAGACCTTGCATTCCTTTGCCATATGGCCGGTCTGGCGGCATCGGAGGTAGCGGCCTTCCTTGAAGCATTTCTGCCGTTCGGTTTCAGTGAGCTTGGGGGGAAGTCGGACCGCATCGACGTCCATGGCGTCGGGGTCTTTCTCTTCCTTTTTTGAGTAAGTGGGTACATACGAAGTACCGGGTCTCTTGTGCTGTTGCGCAATCCCTCGGGCTCGTCGGCGGTGAGAGTCGAAGAGGGCCACCTTCTTGTACCAATCCTCGACTTTAGTGGGGGGTTTCTCCATTCAGAGAACGTCGAACATCAGTTCCTCGGGTATACCCGCAGAGTAGTAGGAGACTAGGACCGAATCATCGGTTACTCCTGCGGCGGATACTTTGGACCTGAACTGGGCAGTGTAGTTAGCGAGAGAAGGGGAGAACTCGCCCTTCTTTCCGGGGATCATACGCTTGGTGGCGAGCCATGTAAGTGCGTTGGTGACTGATTCCAAATGGGAGAAGACAGCCTCAAAGTCAGAGACGAAGTCAGACCACTTCCCAAGGGAGAAGCCTCCGCCGGAGATCTTGGATTCTCGGAAGGTATCGGCCCATGTAGAAGCCGTTCCTTTCTTCATGAAAGAGAGTGCGTAGGCGATACGCCTAGCATCGTCGTTGTAGATTTCTGCGTTAATCGAGAGGTACAATTGTACTGAGCGGAGCCAGGGCTTCGCCTTCGTGAGGTTTCCGTCGAAGTCTTCAGGGACTCCGAGGCGGATTTCCGTGGGCTTGGTTCCCATGACGGGAGTCTGGGGCTGAGGGGCTGGGGGTGCCGTGACTGGAAATATGTGATCGCTTTGAGCGATCGGTGTCGGCGACGGCGGGGTGGGGCTACGAGGGATAACTGCGCCGGCTGAAAGCTGGTGGGACAGTAGTCTGGAGAGTTCTTGTGATTCTGCTTCCTCTGTGGGAGAGCGTAGCTCGAGGTCTAGGTCGGGGTTATCAGAGCCCTCAGTAGGGGCTTCTGAGTCCGATGTTTCTGAGGTTGAGGACTCGGGGTCCGGTGATTCTGTGGCTCTCCACAAGGTGGAGATCGGTGGCAGTCGGGCTGATGAGGAGGGTCTACTCGATGGTAGCCGCGACGTGGTAAGCTAGAGCTTTTGTTATGCTTGGCCTGGGTAGGGTCGAGCATAGACTCAAGGGGTTTCTAGGGACTAAGAGAGTACCAGCGTTCTAGACGCTACGGTATGACTAAGGACCTTTGGGCGAGGTATCTGCTCACGGAGAGCATGCTCAGCGTCGAAGGGTACGAGGAGTCCGACGAGGACGAGTCTTATCCCGGTCTTGGGAGATCGAGCGTAGGAGTTATCTCAAGAGTGTGATTGAGTAGCTCTAGCTTAGGGAATACAGGCGTAGAGGCTACGGTTTATATACAGGGATCATGGAACGTCAAGGAAACCCGTAGAAGAGACGGGTCGATGCAGGATAAAGGGAGATGTGACTCGGGAAATCGTAAGGACTCGGGAGGAGTCGAAACGAGTCACATCCGCTGCGGATCTGTCGATCAATGTCGATCAGAAGCAGCTGTCAATCAACGATTATCATGAAACGAAGAAGTGGCCAGAACGGCCCGAAGCGACAATGACAGCGGAGTCATTAGTCGGAAATGAAGAAGAGATGCAGTCCGTGGGAGTATCGACCTACATGCTGTGTGGAAGTAGTCTGGGTGATGCCAGACGAGATGGATGGCGATCCATTGAGGCTAGACTAGGTAAAATAAAGGAAAAGAATAAACGGGGCCAGGTCAACTCGTAACAGCATGGATCAGCCGATCAGCTCATATGGTGGGGTTATTTCCTGCAAAGATCCATAAGTAGGTCTCGAGTTCTTGATTGATCCACTTGGTTTTCCCATCAGTCTGGGGGTGATACACAGTGGATAATGCAAGGGAACATCCGAGAAGCCTACTGAGTTCTTTTGTGAAGCAAGAAGTGAACTGTGGGCCTTGATCTGAGATGATCTTCTCATAGAGGCTGAACCTAGGATAGACCTTTTTGAAATAAAGGATGGCAACATCCTCCACTAAGGCAGTTTTAGTGGTAGAGCAGAAAATAGCCCCCTTTGAAGATGCGTAGTTGGCCCAGACTATTACAGCCATGAAACCATCAGATTTGGGTAGATCTGTGATCATGTTGCAAGAGATCTGCTGGAAGGGGCAAGTGGCAGTGGACTTGTTGGGGGTGAGTGGAGGGGTCGTAGGGTGGGTGTTGACCTTGTGTTGCTGGCACAGGGCACAGCCTTCGACATACTTGCGAACATACTGGGCCAAACCAGGCCACCAAAACTCACTCGCAACGAGCTGTCGGGTCTTAAGGAAGCCAGGGTGACCAGCAGACTCGTGGTTGTGGCACCACTGGAGGATGGACTGGTAAAGTCCAGCGACAGGGGGAATATAGACACGACCCTGGTAGGTCAACACGCCATCATGAAGTTGCCAATCGCTGAGATGGGAGCGAAAGGCAGTGGGGAGGGATCCATTGAAGGCTTGGAGAGTTTGGAGGAATAGGGGGTCATCCTTCAACGTGGTCTTGATGTGGTTACGGAGCACGGAGTCAATGAGCCAGACAAAAATGGACTCCAGTAGGAGCACCATTTGTGTGTTGTTGGGAGCATGGGCAAGGAAGTCGGGGTGGCGAGACAGAGCATCCGGCCCTGCGAGGAGAGATCTGGGAACGTGGATCATCTTGTAATCAAAGTCCGCAAGGTCTAGCAACCAGCGGGCTTGTCAGCAATTGAGGTTCTGGGGAGCTCGGAAGTATGTGAGGTTCTTGTGATCCGTGAACACTTGGACCAGGGTGGATGAGCCATGCAGGAGATGGCGCCAAGATTTCAAGGCACGAATAATGGCAAGGAGTTCATGGTTGTGAATGTCATAATTTCGTTCTGCAGGGGAGAACGACTGGGAGAGGTATGAGCATGGGTGCCAAGCGCCATTCTCGTCGGTCTGTAAAAGAATGCCACCTGTGGCCACGCCAGAGGCATCAGTCACAATGGCAAAGGGAGCGCTTGGGTTGGGAAGTCTGAGTACAGGTTTGGAGAGGAAGAGTTCCTTTAAGTGAAGGAACACATCATCCTGGGATTTACCCCATTGTCAGGGTTGGGTTTTCTTGGTGAGATCTATAAGGGGTTGAGCGATGGTGGAGTAGTCTGGGATGAATTGCCGGTAGTAGTTGGCAAATCTGAGGAAGGACTGGATCTCTTTAACTGAAGTGGGTGCAGGCCAGGATGTGATACCATCAAGTTTGACCGGATCCATGGCAAGCTTACCTGGTGAGAGGATCATACCAAGATAGTCTACTTGGTCCGTGGCAAAGGAACACTTGGACAAGCGGAGGTGAAGGTCAAGTTCCTCCATCCATTGAAGGACTCTCTTAGTCTGTTCGGTGTGGAGTTGTTTGTCTGGGGAGAAGATGAGGAGGTTGTCCATGTAAATGACAAGCCATCCTTCAGAGATCATGTCCCTAAATGAATCGTTCATGAAATGTTGAAACGTGGCGGGGGAGTTGGTCATTCCAAAGAACATGACCATGGGTTCAAAGAGGTCCTTGTGAGTGAGGAAGGCGCCTTTCCATTGGTGTCCTTCTTTGATCTGGACATTATTGTAACCCCATCGGACGTCGAATTTGGTGAAGACCTTAGCATCTCGCACCTTGTTGATGAGGTTGTCAATTTGGGGTAAGGGGTATGCATCACGGATGGTTTGGTCGTTAAGCTTCCGGTAGTCCATGCAGGGCTGAAGCTTAGGATTGCTGTCAGGGTCTAGTTCCTTCTTCTGAATGAAGAAGAAGGGGGATGCTTGGGGTGAATTTGAGGGGCAGATAGCACCGGACCAGAGGTTCTCTTCTAGGAAAGATTTGGTGGCAATATGCTCTCGTGGAGATAGCAGGTATAGCTTGCCGATCTTGGGTTCAAAGCCTTCTTTAAGGTTAATCTCATGGTCGTATGCATGTTCCAGTGGGAGCTGTCCAATTGGTCGTTCCTCAAACACTTGTCGGAACTGCTCATACTCCGTCGGGAGGGTGACTTTGGGTTTCTTGTTGAACTCGGCTTGTGCGAGCTGCATAGCAGAGGTGATCTTGGCGATGATCAGAGAGCCCAGAGGGTAAAATCTGGATCCACACTGTTGGATCTGACCTATTTGATAATGATCATGAGCCCTCTGACAGAACTCACTCTCCGATTCTTCATCAAGATATTTGTAGAGCCAAGCATGGTCAATGCAGTTAACTTTGACCTGACACAGGGGAGTCCAGTCAAAACTGGGCCTTTTGAATCAATTGCTATATTCAGAGGAAGTGATGTTGTGTTTCTGAAAAAGGACCTTGGATTGATCACAAGATTCAGGGATGTCGATCGTCTGCTTAACCCAGTTGATTGTCAGGTTGGTAGAGCGGAGCCATGGGAGTCCGAGGATGACGTTTTCACTTCCACATGACATGACATGGAAGAGAACTTTCTGTGTGATTCCTCCCGTGTTAGCATAGAGGGTGCAGGTAAATCGGATGGCTCCATGGGAGTTGTTGGATTGGTTGACATTCCGGACTGGGATGGGTTTCAGAAGTTGGGTCAAGGGGTGTTTGTGCTTCCACACGAAGTCCCAGTCTATGTATGAGATGTTGGTGCCACTGTTGATCAGGGTGCGGGTGTCAACAGCTTTAAGGGTGTGCACGGGTACAATGAGTTGAACTGGGATTTGCATGGATTTGCGAGTCTCAGATACGAGTATATTGGCACATGTAGGAGGAGTCCACGTTGATGGGGTCCTCCACTCTAAAAATCCTTCTGGGAGAAAGAAATCCTAGCTACTGACTCGACCTCGTCATCGTCATCTTCGCAGTTGGCCAACTCAGGGATATCATCTTTCTTCATCTTCTGGGTCTTCTTGGAATTCTTAAGGGAATCGTAGACCTTGCACTCCTTTGCCATATGGCCAGTCTGGTGGCATCGAAGGCAACGGCCTTCCTTGAAACACTTCTGCCTTTCAGCTTCAGTGAGCTTGGTGGGAAGATGGACCATGTCAACATCCATGGCATCGGGGTCCTTTTCTTCTTTCTTGGAATAGGTAGGCACATATGGAGTACTTGGCTTCTTGTGCTGCTGAGCAATTCCACAAGCCCATCGGTGGTGAGAGTCGAAGAGAGCTGCCTTCTTGTACCAGTTGGCGACTTTAGTGGGGGGATTCTCCATTTGGAGAATATCGAACATCAGATCTTCAGGTATACCTGCAGAGTAATAGGATACTAGCACCAAGTCATCGGTTACTCCTGCGACAGATACCTTGGACCTGAACTGGGTGGTGTAGTTAGCCAAAGAAGGGGAAAACTTGCCCTTCTTTCCTGGGATCATTCGCTTGGTGGCAAGCCAAGTAAGCACGTTGGTAACCGATTCTGAATGAGAGAAAACTCCTTCGAAGTCAGCAACAAAGTTGGACCACTTCCCAAGAGAGAAGCCTCCACCTGAGATCTTAGATTCTCTGAAGGTATCAGCCCATGTAGATGCCATACCTTTCTTCATGAAAGAGAGAGCATAGGTGATTCACCTAGCATCATCATTGTAAATTTCTGCATTGATGGATAGGTACAATTGTACCAAGCGTAGCCAAGGCTTCACTTTTGTGAAGTTTCTGTCGAAGTCCTTGGGGACTCTGAGACAGATTTCCATGGGCTTAGTTCCCATGATGGGAGTCTGGGGCTGGGCAGCAGGTGGTGCTGTGGCTGGGAATATGTGACCACTTTGAGCGATCAGAGTCGGTGACGGTGGGATGGGGCTATAAGGGATAACTGCTCCTGCTGAAAGCTGGTGAGACAGTAACTGAGCAAGTTCTTGGGAGTCTGCTTTCACGGAGGGAGAGTGTAGATCTAGGTCAGGGTTGGGGTTATCAGAGCCTTCAGTGGAGACTTCTGAGTCCGATGATTCTGAGGATTCAGCAGTTTGCTGTTCTGTGGCTCTCCACGAAGTGGAGATTGGTGGTGGTTGGGCTGAGGAGGAGGGCCTACTCGATGGTAGCCATAACATGGTAAGCTAGAGCTTTTGTTATGCTTGGCCCAGGTAGGGTCGAGCATAGACTCAAAGGTGAGTTCTAAGACTAGGGAGTACCAGCATCTTGGATGCTACAGTATGCCAAGGGTCTTTGGGCGAGGTATCTGCTCATGAAGAGCACACTCAGCATTGAAGGATACAATGAGTCCGAGGAGGATGAGTCTTATCCCGGTCTTGGGAGATTGAGTGTAAGAGTTATCTCAAGGATGTGATTGAGTAGCTCTAGCTTAAGGAATACAAGTGTGGAGACTACAGTTTATATATTCATGCCATAGAAGGTCATGGAATGCATTGAAATGGGTGGAAGCATATGGATGCAAGGGAGACATGACTCAGAGAAATGGAGGGGCTCAGATGGAGTCAGAATGAGTCATGTCCGCTGCAGATCTGTCGATCGGTGTTGATCAGAAGCAGCTGTTGATCAAAGATTATCATGAAACAGAGAAGCGGTCAGAACGACCCAAAGTGACAATGACAGTGGGGTCATTAGTCAGAAATGAAAGGTATGATACGGTCCGTGGGATAGCGACCTACGTGCCATGGGATAGGAGTCTGGGTAATACCAGATGAAGCGGATAACGATCCACTGAGACTAAGTTAACTAGAAAGAATGAAAGAAATAAACAGGCCAGGTCAAGTTGTAACACATTTAGCACATCTCTCCTACTTAGTGTTACATTTCTTTCTCACCTTGTACCTACTAAGCCTTGTCTATGTCTCACTTCTGCTGCCCATGCCTTCTTCTTCACCTTGTAACTACTCATCTAGCTGTTCGAGCCCTGCTTGATGACATCTTTTAACGTTGTATTACTCATACTTTCCACAACTTTCCATTGACTTTGATGCCATGTAAATGCTGACTCACTCTTGTTCCTCAGCGTTCTTTCATGTTCTTTTACTTTACCACAGCTCATCTATTTAAACCATAGCACTCAACCTGTAATGCTAAGCTTGATCTTCTCAATTCTACAAGTTACTGTGGACTTTGCCTGATCCCAGTCTCAGCCCCTTGCCCACCCTCCACTTCCATAGCAGGGTAGCCCTCTAGTAGCACCATGGCTAGAGGTCCTTGATGTCGTCCAAGCTTCCGACACTCCCAAGTCTGCTTGACTCCTTGAGATCACACCTAGCCTATGGCAAAGCATAACAAAAGATCAAGCTTCTCTCGTGTGGACTACCTCCATTGTAGTTCCATTTCTCACTAGATTCTTGAGCATGCTCTCCATAAGCAGATACCTCAGATCCCTTGTCCACCATAGCCTCACAATGGCCAACCATTGACCCTTGCTGGTCCAGACCTCGAGGACCACCCACTGACCTATCTGAGTCAGAAGAACCCCAAGACTCGTCTTCCTCCCTGGAGACTGATCCAGACCTCAACCTTGACACTATCTTCGGACCTGAGGAGGAGCTCACCCTTCAACACCAATTCTCTTCTGGACTAAGCATCCCCAGAGAACCAACTCCACTGTCCCCCACCCCTTGAACTTGCAACCCACCCTTCAGAGGTCTTCCCCTCTTGTACCCACCCCCACCGATAATCCCATCCCCACCAGAGATGGCCCCTGCTGCCTCGAAACCCACAGAGCTTCACCTTGGAACTCCAGAGGACTTTGATGGATCATTTGCCAAAGCTGAAGACTGGCTCAGAACTGTCACGTTCTACCTTGCCATAAACTCAGAAGTCTACAATACTGATGCCAAGAAAGTAGCCTATGCCCTCTCGTTCATGAAGAAAGGATCAGCAAAGGTATGGGCTGCCATATTCAGACAAAAGATCCTTGCCAAGGCTATGCTGAACCTTGGTACCTTCACTGACTTCTGCAACTCTTTCTCCAAATCCTTTGTCTGTAAGGATACTATTGCTTCCAGCCTTCACTGGCTTGCAACCACCAAGATGGTTAAGAACAAACATGGAGACTACTCCCCCTCCTTCACCAAATATACTACCCATTTCCAAAACCATGTAGCCATCTCCAAGGTCATGGATGCCAACATCCTTATAAGTTACTTTGCCATTGGAATCCCAGAACCTCTCATGTGAAAGATCCAAAGCATGGAGACCCCTCCAGATAAAATCGAGGACTGGTATGCCAAAGCAGCTCACTTCTCCACCATGAAAGAGCGGGCTAGGGACCTGGCCAAACGAGGGAGCAGGAAGGTCTTCCACGGCTTCCACTCTACCATGAAGACCATCACCCCTGACCCCGACACTATGGATGTAGACTCCATCCAAACTACCCCCATTCCCAAACTTACTCCCGTTGAACAAAAGCAATGCATTGAGAACAACCTCTGTTTCCGATGCAGAAAAGGGGGTCATCTCTCCACTAACTGCCCTGAGTTCTCCAAAAACAAGAAGCCCTCGGTCAAGGCAGTCACCACCTCCAATCTCCTGGAATTAAAAGAAATCCCTGACAACGAGGATAAAGATAAGAAAGGTACTTGTTACGTTTTCTTTTCCCTCGTTCCTCAGTCCCCTATGCTTTCCTCTCTGTTACTCTCACCTTGTATTCACTCATCTCACTGTTCGAGCCCCACCTGATGATACTCCTTTACCACTTTATTACTCACATGTTCCTTCATGTTCCACCCGTTTCTTGGCCATTATGTCACCATTGGATTATTCATACGTTCCTCAATGTTCCACTGTGTTCTATGCTGACTCACCCACGTTCCCCTGTGTTCTACTTTGTTCTATTCCTTTACCACAGCTTGCCTATTTAAACTGTAGGACTCAACCTGTAACTCTAAGCTTGATCTTCTCAATCTAACAAGTTCTTGCAGACTTTGTCTGATTCCTCACCTCTGTCCTTGTCCACCCTTTGCTTCCACAGCAGGGTAGCCCTCTAGTAGCACCACGGCTAGAGGTTCTTTGCGTCATACAAGCTTCTGACACTCCATAGTTCGCTTGACTCCTTTGAGATCACACCATGCCTATGGCAAAGCATAACAAAAGATCAAGCTTTCTTTCTTGCATGGACTACCTCCGTTGTAGCTCCGCTTTCCCCTTGATTCTCGAGCATGCTCCGTGTGAGCAGATTCCTCGAATCCCTTGAACAACCATAGCATCGCAATGGCCCACTGTCAACCCTCGTTGGTCCAGACCTTGAGGACCCCCTCCCACTGACCTATCTGAGTCAGAAGGACCCCAAGACACCCCATCATCCCCAGAATCCAACCTGGACCTAAACTCAGACACTATCTTCAGACCTGAAGAAGAACTCATACTTCATCACCAATTCTCCTCTGGGCTAACCATCCCTAGGGAACCTACCCCACCATCCCCGACCCCCAGAACTCGCAATCCTCCGTTTGGAGGGTTCCCTCTTTTGTACTTTCCTCTGCCTCCTACTCCTCAAGTCACCATGCCTGCTACTGCCTCCACTTCCAAACTTACCAAACTATGTCTCAGAACCTCCGAAGACTTTGATGGATCCTTCACCAAAGCAGAAGACTGGCTTGGGACCGTCACATTTTACTTAGCTGTCAACTCCAAGGTCTATGATACTGATGCCAAGAAGGTGGCTTATGCCCTATTGTTCATGAAGAAGGGCTCAGCCAAGGTCTAGGCTGCCACTTTCCAGCAGAAGATTCTCACCCAGGCTACGTTGAACCTGGGAACCTTCACTGACTTCTGCAATTCTTTTTCCAAGTCCTTCGTTCAGAAGGATACCATCACCTCCAGCCTACACTGGCTCGCCACGACCAAGATGGTCAAGAACAAGCATGGGGATTACTCTCCTTCCCTCACTGAGTACACCGCTCACTTCCAGAATCATGTGACCATCTCCAAGGTCATGGACACCAATGTCCTCATAAGCTACTACACCATTGGGATCCCAGAGCCCCTCATGTGGAAGATCCAGAGCATGGAAACCCCCCCAGACAAGATTGAAGACTGGTATGCCAAGGCAGCCCACTTCACTGCCATGAAGGAACAAGCTAAGGACCTCGCTAAGCAAGGAAGCAGAAAAGTCTTCCACAGATTCCATTCTACCTCAAAGGCAGCTGTCCCTGACCCCAACGCTATGGATGTAGACGTTGTGCGAACTGCTCCCATTCCCAAATTAACTCCTGCAGAGCGGAAATGCTATATTGAGGACAACCTCTGCTTCTGCTGCCGAAAAGGAGGACACCTCTCCATTAACTGCCCTGAATTTCCAAAGAACAAGAAACCTTTGGTCAAAGCGATTGCCACCTCGGACCTTCCCAAGCTGGAAGAAATCCCCAATGATGCTGACGAAGACGAGGAAGGGGTAGCAGTCAGAAGGGTCTCCTTTTCTCAGGATTTTTAAAGCAGGGACCTGCCTCAATGTCTACATCCCCTGGTGCTTTGGTACTTGTAACTTCTACTATGAAATCCATGCAAATTCCAGTACAAGTTATCATCCCCTCACACTCTTTGCAAACCATTGAAACCAGAGCCTTGATTGACAGCAGAGCAGATGTCTGCTGTATTGATTGAGGGTTCGCCAAAAAGCACAAGATCCCACTAACCAAGCTTGACCAACCAGTCTACGCTAAGAATGCCAATGGAACTGCCAACAACAAAGGAACCATCTGGTATACTGCTGACCTCTTTGTCTCTACCGAAGGGCTGGTCCATCAAATCTCTTGTCACGTTATGCACCTAAGCAAGGACAACTTGTTCCTTGGGATCCCATGGTTGCAGAAAGTTAACCCCACTATCAACTGGGCAAAGAAAACCCTTCAAATTGCAGAAACTACCGATGAATCCAAGCTTCTTTTCTCCCTCCACCAAGGGGCTTACTTATGTCAAAGAAATCTCATTGCTCCCCCAAGACCACCCCCTCGACACATCTTCATTAACATGGTCCAGGATGAATGTCTCTATGCCTACAATGGATGGGAAGACGAATGCAACTTCCTAACCAGGGCCCACAACCACTACACAGTCAACCAAATTATCTGATGTGGCTCGCGATTCATTCCAGCCCCCGTAATCTCCCATCTCTCCATTTCCTTGGAACGAGCACTTTCCCCTGAGATGACTACACCCCCTTCCCTTCCAAATGAATACACCAGGTATAGAGAAGTCTTTGCCAAAGAAGCGGCGAACGTCCTTCCTCCATCCTGACCCTATGACCATGCCATTAACCTTCAAGAAAACTTCATTCCCCACATTGCCAAGATCTACCCTCTCTTGGCCAATGAACGACTTGCCACAGACAAATTCATCAATGAGAATCTAGCCTCTGGTAAAATCTCCCCATCAAAGTCCCCTCAGGCTTCTCCCTTTTTTTTCATTAAGAAGAAAGTGCAGCTAGGACAGAAACCCAGCCTATGTCCCTGCCAAGATTATTGTTGTCTCAATGAACAAACTATTCGTGACACCTACCCCCTTCCTCTACTTCAGGACTTCATGGATCGGATTCAAGGGGCAAAGGTGTTCACTAAGATGGATGTGCGGTGGGGCTACAACAATATTCAGATAAAAGAAGGAGACCAATGAAAGGTGGCTTTCATTATCCACCGAGAACTGTTCGAACCCAACGTCATGTTCTTTGGGTTAACCAACTCTCCTCCCACCTTCCAACAATTCATGAACGACTCATTTCGGGACCTCATCACAGAGGGGTGGCTGTTCATTTATATGGATGACCTCCTTATCTTCTCCCCTGACCAGCAGACCCATACTGAATGGACCCACTGAGTATTGCAACGGATGAAGGAGCTCCACCTCCATCTGAAGCCAGAAAAATGTTTCTTCAACTGAGACAAGGTCGAATACCTGGAAATGATCATCTGCCTGGACAAAATTGCCATGGACCCCACCAAGTTAGATAGGATCACCCACTGGCCAACTCCAACCTCTGTAAAAGAGGTTTGATCCTTCCTGGGTTTTGCCAACTTTTACCGCCAATTTATCCCTGACTACTCGACCATCGCCTGACCCCTCATCGACCTTACCAAGAAAACCACCACCTGGTCATGGGGAGACTCCTGCCAAAGCGCATTCAATCTCCTCAAGGAATTGTTCACATCTCAACCTGTCCTCAAAGTCCCAGATCTTACTGCTCCCTTTGCTGTTGCCACCAATGCCTCCCTCTACACTTCTGGGGGAATTCTTCTCCAAGTGGATGCCAATGGGGAATGGCATCCTTGTTCCTACCTTTCCCAAAGTTTTGACCCTACCCAATGAAACTATGACATTCATGATCGTGAGCTTTCTGCTGTTCTTCGAGCACTCAAGGCTTGGTCCCACTACCTACAAGGATCTCCTCATCAGGTCCAAGTATTCACAGATCACAAGAACCTCACCTACTTCCATGAACCTCATACCCTGAACTGAAGACAAGCGCGGTGGCTGCTCAACTTAGCAGATTTTGACCTCAAATTAATCCACGTACTGGGGTCCCAACTCATGGCCCCTGACGCTCTATCTTGATGTGCGGATCATTTCCTGAAGAATGCACCTAACAACACCCTTGTCACCCTACTTCCTCCATCCCTCTTTGTCAACATCATTGACGTCGCCCTCTCCACGAAAATCCGCTCTGCCTCCTCTACCAACCCATTCGCTTTAGCTTCACTTCAAGCCATTGATGAGAACATTCCTGTGGCCTTTCGCTTCTGGCTCTCAGACTGGCAAAACAGGGGCAGAGTGCTCACTTATCAGGACCGTGTGTATGTCCCGCCAGAAGGGGATCTCTGACAGGAGATCCTACAAAGATGCCATGACCACGAAACTGCCAGACATCCCAGTTACCTCAAAACTTGTCAGCTGGTCTCGGCAGAGTTCTGGTGGCCAGGTCTCGCATCCTTTGTCAGGAATTACATGGAAGGGTGTACAGTTTGTCAACAATGCAAAGCCAACACTCATCCCAGCATTCCACCTCTAACTCCCATCGCCACCACTGCATCCCATCTCTTCCAAGATATATTGGTCGACCTGATCACCAACCTCCCAGTTTCTGATGGGAAGGACTCTATAGTCGTCTGGGTAGATTGAGCCTTCAAGGGGGCGATATTTTGCCCAACTACCAAATCTGCTTCTGCAGCTGACATCGCCTCCCTCTACTTCCACAAGGTTTACCACTGTTTTGGGCTTTTTGATTGAGTCATCTCCAACAGGGGCCCCCAATTCGCCTCAGCATTTGCCAAGGAAATGGGAAGGATCCTGAATTATGACCTCCGCCTGTCCACTGCTTATCACCCCCAGACCGACGGTCAAACTGAACAGACAAATCAAGAGCTCGAGACCTATCTTCAGATCTTCTGCAGAGATAACCCTGCCTCATGGACTGAACTCCTGATCTTCGCCAAATTTGCCCATAACCACCGCCCCCATTCAGTCACCAACCAGTCCCCATTCTTCCTTCAGATGGGGTACAAACTGAAACCTCTCCCCTCCGTTCTCTCGTCCTCCAAACTCCCTGCGGTGGAACTCCACCTCTTCCAGCTCACCAAAGCCAGAGACAAAGCTCAGGCCGCTCATGAGCTTGCCTGGGCCACCATGGCCTCCTGAGTCCAGCAACATTTCAAACCCTTCACCCTGGGAGATAAGGTCTGGCTAGAAGCAAAGAACCTTCACTGCCTTTGGAAAGATCCCAAGTTTCTCCCAAAACAGGAAGGACCATTTGAAATAATCAAGGTTCTCTCCCCTATTACTTATCGCCTGCACCTCCCGAAAACTTGGAAGATTCACCCTGTCTTCCACACCTCCCTTCTCTCCCCTGCCAAGGAAACCTCAGTCCATGGTCCAAATTTTCCCTGGCCCCCTCCTGACCATGTAGACCCCAAAAAGGAATACCTCGTGGATTGCATTCTTTGCTACCAGGGATCCCCATCCCAACAGTGATTCCTGATCTGATGGAAAGGGTATTCCGTGGAAGAGGATTCCTGGGAACCCGAGCAGAATTTGAAAAACTCCAAACTCCTCCTTGCTGCATATAAAAGGTGCCATCTGAAGGACTTCCCTCCTCAGTCTGCTTAACCATCTCTTATTGCCTAACACAATGCCCTGCTCTGATGTCCCAGAAACCATTCTTCCCATCCCTGCCTGCCGCTCTGCTCCATTGCCTCCCAAATCTTCTCATGATTCTATTCTTGATTCTGTCACTTCTCTCACCATCTCCGACTATACTGACAGAGGGGCTCTCCCCCATCCAACTCCTCTGTCTTGCCTCTCTCCTCCTTGTTCTCTGTCTTCTAACATCTCAGATATTCCTTCTACTTCTTCCTACAATACACCTCTTTCCATTTTAGAACCCCATTCTATGATCATCGACGACACCTCTTCCCCTGCCTCCCGCATCACCACCCCCAGCTGGGGGAGCTGTCCTTCCATCTCCATCCCCAAGCTTGTGGAACCCCCCATCCACCTTGCTGCCTATCTTGGCACCATAGAGTCTGTAGACCTCCCAGAGCACACCCATCAGGTTTGACCTGATCTCCCCACTGATGCCCAGTCCTGTACTCTCCTCCATTTCCTCTAGGATCCCAGGTATGCTGTCCCCATTGGGGCACACCTTGACTATGGGTCCATGCTTCACTCCCTCTACCTTGCCACCCTCCAGGTGGCCTGCATCATCTCCCTTGTATGAGCTCCATCCACCTCTGCTGATGCCAACACTACCTTCCATGATTACACCCTATCCCACATTCAAATGGAACTAGAAACCAATCTCCTCCTGGCATTTTATCAGCTCGGCATGCTCGAATTCATGCATAACCTGGACCGTTACCTCCAGGATCTGGCTCATTACACCCATCTTGGACCCACCTCAGTATCCACCCCCTCAGCCTCTTCCTCCCCTTTGAACTCCAACGAGCTCAATGTTGTTGAACATATTGAAGCCCATTGGACTGGCAACTTTGGCAATACCCCTCTCCTCTCTTCCCATCCTTGCTTTCACGAGACCTGCTTCCAATGTCATCACCTCAGTCATCAGCATGTCCAATGTGGGGCCTATCAGTGCCTGATTTGCCTCTGTTTCCGTCCTGGCCATTCTCAGCGACAGTGCCCTCTGCGCTACGCTCCTCTGCTGCCCTCGCTCTCTACCTCTCCCATCTCCTCGTACTCATCACATCCTTCCTCACCCCATCACTCCTATCATGGACCCTGCTGTACCCATGGCACTTGGCGTATGGTCCCCAACCGCCCTCGCCACTGCTCCCACTCTCCGGACCTGGACTCAGGAGTGGATAACAACGTCTGGGACGACATGGCCTTTGCCAATGTAACTGGGTCCCTGGCTATGGGGGCATGTGATTTATAGAAGTCTGGAAGTCTGCAACGGTGTCTTGATCCTCATGGGGGGGTACTGTTATGTTTTCTTTTCCCTTGTTCCTCAGTCCCCTATGCTTTCCTCTCTGTTACTCTCACCTTGTATTCACTCGTCTCGCCGTTCAAGCCCCACCTGATGATACTCCTTTATCACTTTATTACTCACATGTTCCTTCGCATTCCACCCATTTCTTGGCCACTATGTCACCATTGGATTATTCATACGTTCCTCAACGTTCCACTGTGTTCTACGCTGACTCACCCACGTTCCCCTGTGTTCTACTTTGTTCTATTCCTTTACCACAGCTTGCCTATTTAAACTGTAGGACTCAACCTGTAACTCTAAGCTTGATCTTCTCAATCTAACAAGTTCTTGCAGACTTCATCTGATCCCTCACCTCTGTCCTTGTCCACCCTTCACTTCCACAGCAGGGTAGCTCTCTAGTAGCACCACAGCTAGAGGTTCTTTGCATCGTACAAGCTTCCGACACTCCATAGTTCACTTGACTCCTTTGAGATCACACCATGCCTATGGCAAAGCATAACAGTACTGCAGTTAGGAGAGTTTCTTTCTCACCAGGTTTTTAAGGTGGGGACTCACCTCAACATCTAAGTCCCCTAATGTGTCAGTACTTGTAACCTCTACTATGAAATCCATGCAAATCCCAGTACAAGTTATTGTTCCCTCGCACACCCTGCAAACCGTTGAAACTAGGGCCCTAATTGATAGTGGCACTGACGTCTGCTGTATTGACTGGGCATTTACCAAGAAGCATCGGATCCCTCTAACTGTTACGCTTGGCCCGGGTAGGGTCAAGCGTAGACTCAAGAGGTTTCTGGGACTAGAGGAGTACCAGCGTTCTTAACGCTACGGTATGACTAAGGTCCTTCGGGCGAGGTATCTGCTCACGAAGAGCACGCTCAGCGTCGAAGGATATGATGAGTCCGAGGAGGACGAGTCTTATCCCGGTCCTGGGAGATCGAGCGTAGGAGTTATCTCAAAGGTAGGATTGAGTAGCTCTAGCTTAGGGAATACAGGCGTAGAAACTACGGTTTATATATGAGAGTCATGGAACGTCATGGACCCCTGTAGAAAAGACGGGTCGATGCGGGATGAAGGGAGATGTGACTCGGGGAAGCGTAAAGACTCAGGATGAGTCGAAACGAGTCGCATCCGCTGCGGATCTGTCGATCAGTGTCGATCAGAAGCAGCTGTCTATCAAAGATTATCATGAAACGAAGAAGTGGCCGGAACGGCCCGAAGTGATAATGACAGCGGGGTCATTAGTCGGAAATGAAAGGAAGATGTAGTCCGTGGGAGTATCAACCTACATGCTGCGCGGAGGTAGTCTGGGTGAGGCCAGACGAGATGGATGGCGATCCATCGAGACTAGGCTAAGTAAAATAAAGAAAAGAAACGAATGGGGCCAGGTCAACTCGTAACACTAACCAAACTTGACCAACCAGTCTACACCAAAAATGCCAATGGTACTATCAATAACAAGGGAACCATCTGATACACTGCTGACCTCTTTATCTCCACCAAAGGATTAGTTCATCGAATCTCTTGTCACATAATGCACTTGAGTAAGGACAATCTTTTCCTCGGGATTCCCTGGCTGCAAAAGGCCAACCCAACTATCGATTGGACCAAGAAAACCCTCTGAATTGCAGAAACCACTGACAAATCCAAACTTCTCTTTTCCCTCCACCAGGGGGCCTACCTGTGCCAGGAAAAACTTATTATTCCCCCGAAATCACCTCCCCATCATGTCTTTGTCAACTCAGTGCAGGATGAATGTCTCTACTCCTATAATGGCTGGGAGGATGAATGTGATTTCCTAACCCAAGCCCATGACCAGTATACCATAAATCAGATTATCTGATGTGGGTCACATTTCATCCCAGCCCCCATCATCTCTCACCTTTCCATCGCCTCCAACCTTGCCCTATCCCTGGAAATGCCTGTTGCATCTTCTCTCCCCGAAGAATTTACCTGATATAGGGAAGTCTTTGCAGAAGAAGCTGCCAATGTTCTTCCCCCATCTTGCCCCTACGACCATGCAATCAACCTCCAGGATGACTTTGTACCCTGCATCACCAAGATTTACCCCCTCTCAGAGGACAAGTGACAGGCCACAGATAAATTCATCGACGACAACCTAGCCTCAGGCAAAATCTTCCCTTCAAAATCCTCCCAAGCCTCTCCCTTCTTCTTCATCAAAAAGAAGGCACAACCTGGGCAGAAACCCAGTCTACGTCCCTGCCAGGATTATTGGCATCTGAACAAACAGACTATTTGCAATGCCTACCCCCTTCCCCTCCTCCAGGACTTCATGGACAGGATCCGAGGAGCTAAAGTGTTCACCAAGATGGACATATGATGGGGGTACAACAATGTCCAGATAAGAGAAGGAGACCAATGGAAGGCAGCCTTCATCATGCACCATGGCTTGTTCAAATCCAATGTCATGTTCTTTGGATTAACCAATTTCCCTCCCACCTTCCAATGATTCATGAACGATTCATTCCAGGACCTTATCGCAGAAGGGTGGTTAGTCATTTACATGGATGACCTCCTTATCTTCTCCCCTGACCAGAAAACCCACACAGAATGAATCCATCGGGTACTGCAATGAATGGAAGAGCTCCACCTCCACTTGAAACTGGAGAAGTGCTTCTTTGACTGGGATGAGATAGAATACCTAGGGATGATTATCCACCCTGACAAAATCGCCATGGACCCCACCAAACTAGACAGAATAGCCCATTGGCCTACCTCCACCTCAGTAAAGGATGTTTGATTGTTCTTGGGTTTTGCCAATTTCTACTGTCAGTTCATCCCTGATTACTTGACCATAGCCCGACCTCTCATTGACCTCACCAAGAAGGCCATTGCCTGGTCTTGGGGAGATTCATGCCAATCTGCATTTGACCTCCTCAAAGAATGATTCGCATCTAAACCCATCCTCAGAGTCCCAGACCTCTCTGCTTCCTTCGCCATCTCCACTGATGCCTCTCTTTATGCCTCAGGAGGGATCCTCCTACAAACTGATACCAATGGAGAATGGCACCCTTGTTCATACCTTTCTCAAAGTTTCAATCTGGCCCAACAAAACTACAATATCCATGACTGAGAACTCCTTGCGGTTCTTCGAGCACTCAAAGCCTGGTCCCATTACCTACAGGGATCTCCTCACCAGGTCCAAGTGTTCACAGACCACAAAAATCTCACCTACTTCTGCAAACCCCACACCTTGAACCAACAACAGGCCCACTGGCTGCTGGACCTTGTGGACTTCGATCTAAAGTTGATCCACATACCCGGATTGCAGCTTTCTACTCCCAATGCCCTCTCCTGACGAGCTGACCACTTCCCAACCAACACACGGGACAACGCTCTGATCACATTACTCCCACCATTCCTTTTCATCAACATCATTGACGTCGCCCTCTCAACCAAGATTTGCTCAGCTTCAGCTGCAGACCCATTTGCCCTTACCTCCCTTCAAGCCATCAACAAAAACATTCCCTCTGCATTTTGCTCCAGACTCTCTGATTGGCAAAACTGTGAGGGGGTGCTCATATACCAAGACCGAGTGTATGTTCCCCCAGATGGCGACCTCAGAAGAGAGATCCTACAATGATGTCATGACCATGAGACGGCTGGCCATCCAGGATATCTTAAAACCCACCAACTAGTCTTGACAGAATTCTGATGGCCTGGCCTTGCTTCATTTGTTCAGAACTACATGGAAGGATGTGCCACTTGTCAGCAAAACAAGACCAATATGCATCCCACCGTTCCTCCCTTAACTCCCATCACCACCTCTGCCTCTCATCCTTTCCAAGACATCTCCATCAACCTAATCACTGATCTCCCCATTTCGGAAGGCAAGGACTCAATTGTCGTTTGGGTGGACTGTGCTTTTAAGGGGGCAATATTCTGCCCAACCAACAAGTCAGCCTCTGCAGCTGATGTCGCTTCACTTTATTTCCACAAGGTCTACTGCCGCTTCAGCCTCTTCGATCAAGTCATCTCTGATAGAGGTCCCCAATTCACATCTGCATTTGCAAAAAAAATGGGAAGAATCTTAAACTATGATCTCTGTTTGTCCATGGCATATCACCCACAAACCAATGGG